>JAHWFP010132243.1:14594-45693 GCA_023313725.1 Lithobius niger | reverse complement strand
AAAAAAAAGATCGGCATTTCCACATCGGTACTCATTTTATCCAACCGTAACTCCAAAGGGGTTTTCCGGGCCGACGAGGAGGGAACCACAGCCGCTCTCTTGGCTAACTGCACACGTTTTTGGTCAGTCTTTTTCCATGTATGCGAAATCTTCTTTACACCGCTGGGTCCAAAAGTTTGCACAAACCACAACTCGAGTCAGTGAAATTGCACGGCCTGCATTTTCTACAAGCAGGATGAATGTCCCCTGGAGTTATCAAACAGGAACACTCGGGAAACTCGCCGGAATCCAACATCATCTGCAATTTTCGAACAGACACCACATCCTTACTGGTCTTACCCGAAAACGAAGTGATGTTTGAAGACTGGTGCTGCATTGTTGGGAGAAGCAATTGTTGCACTCCAAGTGGCAAAGAAGCTAACCTCATTGCATTGCAAGTCTTGCAAAGGTTTTAAACGTTATAGGGTTTTAAAAAATTCGGGTAGAAAAGCAAATCGAAAACGATTTTAGCACATACTAGAGGTTAGTATTTTACGGATAGTAAGAAACAGTATCGAAATACTTTTCTTTTAAAAGCCCATAGGCCTAATCTTTTATCTTTGGAAATTATTGTCGAGATTATTTGTGTACTTCTGAAGCCATGTTAAAGAGAAAGTGAATTTTAAAAACCTTCAACATGTGCCAACTTGAAAAAACATTAACTCAAAAGATGAACCTACAAATTTTCTAAGAAATCAAAGATAAAAATATTGATTTTTTTAATCAGAATCGATTGAAGTAGGCCTATGCTAGGCTAGCAAATTGGTAAAGTTTCCTTACAATACAAATTCTCGGGCTCACAATAAAGCTGAGGAGGTAAAATAAACGCAGCAAGTAACATTTTTGCAAATGCTCCTGTTACAATGGTGTAGCGTTAAAACATTCCCTGTTGCATTAAAATTCTATTCAACAATACCGACCAACCTCAATAACATCCACACATAATCCAGATGCATTAAACTCATTTCAGTGATATCCACAAATAATTAACACTTTGGTAAGGCTTTCACCACGGCTGACAATCAACTGGGTGGGCAGATAACACATCACTTCCAATGAAAGTTGCAATACATGTCCACTACTAACAGTGTTGGGCCATTAGCCAATTCACTATGTGTCAGATCTGATTAAGGTATCAGCGAGAAACAACATGAACATATCGATTAGTTTGGTAACTGCTTTGAAAACCACAGAAAATTGTAGAAACTAAAAAAAACTTTATATGCTCCCTAACGTGCACTCGGTTGACGAATTCTAAAGACGTCAACCGAATTACTGCATTGGCTTAGGCAGATTGCCTAAGAGGCAATACCTGAAGCAGAGACAGGCGACGTCCACTCACCACACTCCGTCTGAGTATTTTCCATGATGCACGCTAAAATTCTAGGTACATCGGCAACAACACCATGAACAATGTACAAATAATTCTTGTCATCACCATCCTGATATTGACAGAGTAGGCGCCGACTAACGTAGTCACCACATACTGAAACATATCCAACTTCTGTAAAATTGTGTGCATAGGGAACCCACATCTGCAAACTACTACGCAACATTTCGGTTTTGTGAAGTGCTTTTGCAGGAATGTTAACAATCCGGAAATGACATCCTAAACTTGTGTACATTTTAGTCATAAGTTTCAACGTGTCTTGATACACTTCCGTTCCTTTTTCTGTATCATTTTCTGAAGCACTGAAAAAGTGAACCCGCGAAGACTGTACGACGTTGAGAAGATCACGAGGTCCATCGCTGTGGAAAGGTCTGTAGTGGCGCCCAATAGTGAAGTAATTCAGCGGCCACTCAGAAGTTGACGATACGACCGATCGAGTGTGATATGCACAAAATGCAGCAAGTGACGCTGAGCCCGTAAGGTGCAACCCTGTAAACAGTTCTTTTGCCGTGCTATCTTTTGACTGAACTGATAGCACTTCGGCGGTGTCAAACGGGTCCGTAGAGCACGCTTCGACGATCAAGGGTCTCGCAAAGTCTGGATTGGAAAAGGGTCTGAAGTTGGCACTCAACAAATGTTCACTAAAAAACTGCTGGAGATGCAATTCAAACAGGGCAGCTTTTCCTTTTAAATAATACGCTCCCGGCGAGACACCAGACAGCATTAAATCGCCGTGTATTCTTCCCAATTCTACGTGACTTTTAGGCTTAAATTTAAACGTAGGTTTCGTGCCTTCTTCATGAATAACTCTTTCGTGGGCTGTAGGTGTGTCTCGGTGTGTGCAATTCGGTATTGTTTTAAATGCTGGAACTATGACATCTTCTTCGATATCACACGACATTTCTTTTAAACCTTTTATTTCATGTCTAATAGTTTTCCCTTTTATTTTAAAACTCTCCACCTCACTAATTTTTACATTTGGATCATTTTTGTACGAAAAAAGTTTTTCTGTCACGTTTTCTTTTTCACCTTCCAATATCCTTAACTTTTCCTTCAAATCTTTAAGACGATGCCAACCATCTTTCAGTTTTACAACGTCAATTTCTACGTTTCGATTGGCCATGTCTTGTTTAAATTTGTCTGTATCCTCCAAAACTTTATCAAAATCCACATCAGGTTGAACCAAAGCAAGTACCCCGCCTTGGCCAGACCGTGTCACAACATATAGCGACGATTTAGACGTCAGTTTTGCGGTACACTTTGACTTAATTTCTTCAGTAACATCTTTTTCTTTCGGTTTCTTCTTTGCTACTTGGGATGAAGCACGGCATTGTCTTAGCGGCAACAACTTGACGTAAACACGTACATTTCTAAATATCGACATTTCGCAAAAACATGTGGGAGGGAAGTTTGGGGCGTGGACAAGTAAGAACATCGGCTCATGACGCAAGCTATGGCTGCTCCGGCACCTCGTCCGGAATCTTTCTCAAAAAGCGGTAGATCGTGCAAATAGGCATGGAGTTTTATAGATCATAATGCTCGCACTCCGCCGTCTGCGCCATATTAACGATTTTAAAGTTGAAACTGCCACAGTCTTTCATCATAATTAAGATGCGGCAAACTGAATAATTTCTTAGTTAAATTTCTACCGACAAACTCTGTGGGTACGATAAAGAATCAGGATTGCTAGATTTTCGAAGATGCAAAAAGCTCGCTGCTGATTCATGTTAGCCAGATTTGTGCTGTAGTGTACCTTTCATCGATTATTATATCTTCAGGTTTTCAACAATGATTATAACCTAATTTTTTTTTTTCTGATCAACAGGTACAAAGAGTACAGCCACGAAACGGTAGACACGTCGGTTCCTGGGGTCGATAGCCCGTGTTTTACGAGCAACAGAAATCTCGGATGCTGTTTTGTTTGTGTTCGTCTGTGAGCTATCACGTTAAGATAACGACAACAATTAAATAGGTATAGTTGTATTTTATTGCAATTAATTGTAAGTGCAGGAGAGACGTTTTTATTTGGTGTGCAAATGAGGCGCTGGAAACAACAACATACCGTTCGTGTAAATTGTGCAAGGTGCACTTGCACTGCGTTTGCGCCGTTCATTCTAACTAATGTGTGCCAGCTGTATCGTAGTGTGTGTCCAGAGTGTGTCTGTAAGATTAAAGACCATGTGTGAGCTTGGGTTTTAAGTCGGCATTGAGGGACAGATTAGAGTGTCTTGTAGTCTGACGAGGCCAGTCTGTAATACCGAATATCTGCTTCGTTCACCCCGTACCGTTAGAACTTTTATGCTACACAAACCAGAAGCAGTTTACCAGTACTTGTAGTGGTACGGATAACACACCTGGTAAGTAGGCATCCAGGCGGCTTTTGGCGCAAAGAACAGAAGGTGCCTGTACAAACATCAGCAAGGAGTTCACAGAGAACGAACCCTGAAGGGCAGGGAGTTGGCACACCCACCGTTGGAAAAGCTTTTTCCTACTGATTGTGAACCAAGTAGCTGGGATCATGTAGAAACTTTTATCAAGGATAATATGGATTTATTGCCCTTGCTCTCTGCTCCCTTGCTCACTGCTTTCTCCACTTGTATGTTAAGATCAGATCCCCTCGCCTGAGTTGGACAAGTCCTTCAATCGATCAATGTAAGCAGAAGCAAATAAATATACATAGACGTAAGAGTCCATTTTGTAACTATTGCTTCATATTCCATTTCTCATCACAAGGTAATCTGAGAGGGAAGCTGCCTGTTTCGTTTCTCAGATACAGGTCAGTTGATTCAACATCGCTAGAATCTTATTTTACCAAAGCAGCACTAAAAGGCATTAGTTTTCTGCTTGCGCATGAACTGGCATTGAGTCGGAGGCAAAACATGCGATTTCTGCCTCAATCTAGTGCTTCGGCTTGCAGTAGCATCTGCTTCGCCGTTTTGCGCTAATGGAACGCTGTTGCAAGCGGCAGTTGTTAAATGCCTGATTTAATCGTTATCGGAGTCGTATTTTTCCATATCTATCTATTAGGTTAAAACCTATTAGTGTACTTTTAACATGTGTTATACGAGAAAATAGTTCAATCAGTCGTTTCAAATTTGACGGCATGGGGTCATGACCATGAATGAGAGATAGAAGAGTGCGGTAATATTATCATGGTCCCTTTCATGTCGCTCCTGGTAGGTAAGTTACGGAGTCCGGTGATGACTTTGGTAGCAAGTAGTGGCACCCTTTCAATCTTGTCTGCGTTACCCTCGAATTTAATCCACCAAGTTTGGGTTGCCATATTCCAGAGTAGTGAGTAGTCAACAAGCGTGCAGTACAGTCGGAGGAAGGTTATTCTACTACTCAAAGCATACTATTGGATGGGAGAAAGCTGAGATGCTGGTGACTTTGAATTCTAAGAATGACAGGCATCTGAGATGCTTAAAATCAATTACCGTAAGATTGCATGAAATTGGAGGTGCATCATTGATGAACATTCAAGGGCCTGCATTTCCCCGGGTTGAAAACATCGTTGGGAGGGTTCTGAAACAACAGCTTGGCCGACAGTGGAAGCTTGATGAGCTGGTGAGCGCATGTCCCACGAAATAAGGGAGGGTGCGAGGTGTGGCAGTTACAAATTCGTAGCAGACAGCGTCGGCGATTACAAAATCGTAGCAGACGATATAGGTGTAAAGAGGCCGAAACTTTGTCGAAGTGCCTGAGGAAGATGGCAGTTTGCACTGAAAATTCGCAAGACTTTGAAGGTGTCTTCGTGGTGAAAGATTAGTGGTATATTTCTACATAATTTTCTAAAAGGTTATTTTATCGGGAGACTGAAAATTTTAACGATCACCACTGCCTTGTATGCTTCGGAGACCACTGCATTGCATTGAGAATGTAAGTTGAGAGTCAACGATGATCCCAGGTCTTTTTGGCTGTTGCTTGTTGCAATTAAGGAAGCACCAGGTGTTGCAGAGAAATTGATCAAGCGATCAGGACCAAATGGGGCTGGCACACTGGTTGTATTTAGACACATTTTCATCCTGCCCAGTGCCTACCCAGCTTGCAAAATTGTGGATGTCATTTTGCAAAAGCTCCTGTTAGTCACTTTCGACAACCACCAAGGAAGACAAGTAAGACACTGGCTGGTTGCTTTTCAGTGCTTCAGATTAGTTGTTGATAAAAATAGTGAGAAGTAATGGACTAAGACTGATCCTTGAATGGTTCCGCTTTCTACCTTCTGGGGGCACCCCAGAACCAGAGAACACCCCTTCAAAGTTAGAAAACCCTCTGTGTGTGTAGAAGTCAGAAAAAACTTTTTTCCTGTGGCTACCATCAACGATTGGAATGGACTTGTGCAAGCATTTTTATTAATAGCAACACAGTGAACACCTTCTAGAGCCACCTTGATCGCCTTGATTCTTTTTATTGTTCTCCAGCAACAAGCTTCTAGCTTTTGCTGAGTATTTGTTTATAACAATAATAGTTAATTTTTCAACAACCAGATGTGTTCCACTAGTTAGATCAGATTTTTAATAAGCGTGTTTCAGCGTACAATAACTTAGCTGACTCACAAAACCTGTGAAAAATGCCTGTAAGTAGTGTAGGGTTTTTCACATCGCGAAAATAATGTGCCCAGATGCTTAGTCAAAGAAACAGGGTATGTGTAAAAGAAGGTTATCATTTTGAATTTTTCTAATTGTTTTGTTCCAGGCCCTTTAGATGTCTGAAATCAAGCATTTTCTTCGTAAACAAGAATTTCCCAATTCCGCTAAAGAAGCCCTCCTCCAACTGGAACAATTATGGTGTTACGGCAGTTCACCGCAGCAGCACGTTGTTGCTCAAGACATCATGGAAGAATTTATCTTTTGTGAAGCCGATCGTAGAGGAATACGCAAAAAGGTAATGAACTCATGGTAGAATTTATGTGACTCAATTTCTTTGACCCAAGAATCAAAACTGGAATGCCACATAAACTTAAAATGGCCCGATTTTTGTTTTCGTTAGTTAATTTTTACTGCCACTTTTGTAAAAGTTGTAGAATTTTGTTGTTATACCCATGCAAACCTGTTCAGGGTGTGTATGGATCCTTGAACAATTCGACAAATCCCTTAAATCCCGGAATTGTCCTGGAAATTGCCATAACAGAAAATCACGTATTTGTTTTCCGTGTCAGACATCGGTGTACAATGTGTATTTAAATATTTTTTAATATACATTCATATATCTGAAGTCAGGACATTGAACACAGATGTCAGACACAGAAAACAGAATCATGATTGTCTGGTTTGGGAATTTTCAAGTTATTTCCAGGAATTCATAACGGGGAAAAAAAAAACTAATTATAAACAAGTGGTAGTGCGCTTCACAGGTGTCATCTGTCAAATTTTGCCATAATGTTTATAAGATTTCATAAAAACAAATTTCTCTTTAAATTGTCTCATTTTCTCGGAATTACGTATTTCCGACCCTTGAATATTCATTGATCAGTTCTTGAAAATACTAGCAAAGTCCTGTTATTTTAAGGTTACATAGAACCCTGCCTGTTAAAGTGAAAGGAGTGAATTTGTGTGGTAATTAATATTAAAGAAACTCAAAGAAAAACTACAGACAGTAGATCTTTCAAACTGCAGCACAAAAATTTACTTCCATATAAAAGTACAAATTATTTCAAGGTTTACTACATATCGGCAGGCAAAAAAAGGTATGCCAATTGCCAAACTCCTTTTGGGTATGTCAATTCACCGGTTTTAATCTCTTATCCCAAATGGTAATATTTTCAGACTTTTATGCTAAAGACGAAGAGCATTCTCATCCTTTGACTTTTCTAATGCGTCTTTTTTTATGCTTCAGCGATTAACATCTATCCAGGAATTGCAGCTTCTTGAAGTGATGTGCACATATTTTGAGAATCAGCATAATGAAGTTGTACGAAATACCGTGTTCCTGGTTCTCTTCCACTGCGAAGGAGCATCTGGCAGCACAAAAACAAAGGTGTTGGCAAAATTGGTGTCGCTCAGCATTGCTGTTCGAAATGTGGCAATACTCAGTTGCAGTTCTGTGTGGATGCAGGTGAGCAGCGTTGATTTATGCATAGATGAGATGTCATTCAAGGGTGTCCAAATATTGAAGCATGTGCCCCCTCCCTCCCGTTTTTTTGGGGGGGAGGTGCCTTTTTTCTCCCGCTTGTCCAAGTAGATAAAATTATGAAGAAAAACCATTAAAACAAATGCTTCTCAAGGATAATAATATTGATTACATGGTTGGAAAAACAGTGCTTGCTATTTTTTTTTTCCAATGGTGCCCACTTCCCCACCACCTTGCCAATTTTGAAATGTTGTGTAAGCTATGACACTGATGTCATTTGAAGATCATAGACATGGAGAAATTTGTTTCTTGTCAACAGCAATTGAAAATAAATTCGTGGTTCTCTTGGCTTAACCTTGGCATCTGCAAGTCTACTTCCGGTTCAGGAGTTCCTGTCTGCTAAACAAGCAGACTGGTAGTTTCAAATCTAGTATTGATCCTTCTGTAATTACAGTGGTGTGCATTTCACTGGCAGGTGTTTCTGCAGGGTGTATTACACTGAATGATGGTTTCCTGTCTGACATAGTGTTGTAACATTTCGTCAAACAAGGGTAAATATTGCAGGAACACTTCTTGTGGCCATGTTAACGGTCGATGTTTTCTTGCGCACCAACTGGGAAACATTGCCAGAAGTTGTGAGGTCTTGCCTTGAGAAAATTAACCATAATGTACTTCAGTATGTTAAACCGGCTAAGCTTGGAAGTCTATAGCGATCTAGGCTATTTATTACTAGGGCCCATCCAGGGACGGACTGGCAATAGTGCCCCAACGGCCATTGACCGGTGGGCCAACTGGCTGGGGGTCCACTTGAGTCAAGTTTTTTTTTTTTTACGTTTTATGGCAGTCAAAATAAATTACTATTCTTATTTTGGTGGGAAACAGTGTTTAATTGTTCTGTCCTTGTGTTATAAAAAAAAATCGTATGTGAAAATGGGGGTGGGCTGGGGAAAAATAATCCCTGGTCTTATACCGCCGAAACTCATCGCATTCGTTTCTAATACATCGCTTGTAAAACAATAGTCTGGTTAGCGAGCTAGCAAGCATAACACCATATCCTTCAACCCCTGATGCTCACAGACGTAAAATTTTCTTTCTTAGTAGAATCGTAGCGTGTGTATGGTACGGCAATCTTGCAATAATTTCTTAAAAGAAAGAAATAATAAAATCTTAGACACACGCTAATGTTTCGCGTTAAGTTAGGCAACAAACATCACAACAAACATCACAACAAACATTACATCAATTCAATTGTCGAGGTTGTAAACCATTGTAGCACAACGTCATAGCGTCAGTATCTTATATCCTGAGCAAAGTTGGGCACATTTCAGGTACTAGGGGAAAAATAATAATGCGGTACAAAACTTAAATTGTGTTGAAATCGAGAGCAATGACCCACCTGACAAATTGTGTAGGAATGCCAGCTAAGCAGCTTTCAATGCAAAATCTGACCTTCAATAACGTTGAAAATGTGTTACTACCTAGCTTCCCGCTCATCCCCATGTTAAATCCCATAGGGTGATTATTCATCGATATCGAGATACCGGGAAGGCTTCCAGCTATGAAATTGGATGAATGGGTGCAGTACAATACGAACTGCGTACCTTTTATGGTTTGGAGCTTGATGGCGTGGGAGGGCGCTTAAGTACGAAAATATTGTTATAACCATTGTTAGTGTTGTCGGCATCGTCTCTCATTGGACGGCCAAAGTTTGGACAATGAGAACGTGTATATTGACGTGCGTGCCTAGACACACACTAGTGTATTACTATTCATACAATAAGTATGATGAACACACTGTTTGCTTGTTTGCCCCCATCCGTCACATAGTCAGCAAGTGAAAGACAAAACAAGCCAAGAAACCAGGCACCAAGGCTTTTCTACAACGTTCATTGTACAAACTATACATGCAGTATTGGTACTAATAGCTTCAAAACCTTGTAAACACTCATATCATGAGGGGTGTGAGAAGCTGAGGCTTTTTAAGAATTTTGACTGCTGAAAGTGTCATTTTTGAGGTTCAAAGATGACTATTTCGTCCGGTTTCGTCAGCGTTTTATCGTGACGCGATACGGGGCGCACCACACTTTTCGAATGATCCATAATCATTAGTTACGCCATTTAATTTAGACAAGAATTTTACTGATTCATAATTTAACTACACAACTCTCATTTTTTTTCCACATTTTAGTTTTGAGTTTTTGTTTTCAGCACTCTGACTCAAAACAAAACGCATACGGTGTATGCTACTTAAACAAAAAAGAGAAACCGCTGTAGAAACAACTTGAAATTTGCAAAAATGTTACGCATGCATCATGCATGCATTACTGGTTTGATGTTTAACCCTTTAACTAGCAAACTGACCTTCATGTGACTTGTTTTGAATCAGTCGCGGAATTCGATCCAGCATCCAGTTGGTTTGGAGGTGACGACGCTGGTTACGTCCCGTTTCGCCAAAAAGAAAGCAGATTAACAGCTTTTGCTTCAGGGGCCAGTCCCGTTTCGCCAAATCAATACCGTTCACGAAGTTTTAGGCACACAAAACATTTAAACACGTACATTTATAACATGATAATGGTCAGACATTTATAGACAAACACCCGTTTTGCAGAATAATTTTTTTCAAATTACGTGCCTCGCGCTCGCTGGAGCTAAACATAACATCAGAAACCGCAACTAATCAGAAATTACTTCCAACGAAGCATGCCTCATTAACTTCTGTAATGTTAATTTTTTGAAGAATATTTTGATTCTGCGAAACGGCGTTCTGCAAAACGGGAATTCCCGTTTGGGAAAGGGTAACCATCACGTGTATAACTAACTATTCTTAAAAAAGAACCTTGGCATTGACGTATAGTGACGACCAAGCATTCTAAATAATATTTAAAGTACCACTGCTTGTCTTTGTTAAATGTTTCACTTAAAAGCAAACGTCGAAATAAGGTATTAAATTTCGTGTACGTAAAATGTTGACAAATTCGTTTGGCGAAAAGGGATATGGCGAAACGAGACTGGCCCCTGAGGCAAAAACTGTTATCTGCTTTTTTTTTGGTGAAACGAGATTTGGTGAAACGGGAATTCACCACGACGCTAACCACTGGGCTGTGCTTTCCTGGGACAACTTAAATACTTTGGGCGCGCATTTGGACTGTTTTTCGATTGCAGAGTGAGACGTAGCTGTACGGCAATGAGACAGTTAAAGGGTTAGTGCTGCGTAAAGGAAAAGTTAAAGAACCATTTATAGGAGCTACTTCTGATAAACCATTTCGACTATTGTACATACATCCGGTAGTACTTTTTGAACAAAATACGAATAGATAATTTTCTTCAAAATTATGTGTAAAATGGCTTCAGGATACGTGGGAAACCATTTATTCTTTTCTTTTACTAGTTGGTTGGGGGCGGGGTGTGAAGCGAAACGGTTATCATTCGTGGAGTAAAAAAAGTCATTTGTTTTGTGAAACTTTGAATAGGGGCCATTTACGTCTGCCGGGCCGGTGGGCCAAGTTGCTGCTAGTCCGCCCCTGGGCCCATCCTCTTAGACGAGCGCTATTGGCAAAAGCCACGCTACACATGAAAAATAGCATTGCTAGTGTTAGCTTGGAACTTTGAGTTTTCTATGAAACCACTAGTATCTAGTGTGTGGCGTGCATGGTTTTTTTTTGCAAATAAATAGCGCAGTCTTAGAGATGCTACAGCACTGTGGAAAGCCTAGATCGCTTTTTTGGGGATAAGACATACGTACCTATCAAATCTTTTTCTAAGTGATTTCGATTATAGTTGGTAAAAATGTATCAGACTGTGATCAATTTAAAAACGTCTAGATTCATACTCTGGAACGTAGCAGACGACATTACTTACGTACGGAGGAAAATACGCAATATTCCAGACAGGCAAGAAATAGGGGGTAGTGTGTGGAGTTTTATTACGTGCCTGAAGATGATAGTCTGCTAGGTTTCTCCATCAACAGCAAATAGACTATCGAAAATTCGCCAAGAATTGTTATATTGTTCTTGCCTGTCTGGAATATTGCGTATTTTCCTCCGTACATAAGTAATGTAGACTGTGCTCAGTAAAATCTAGAATTGTTTAAAGGAATGTTGATTAATCTTCATTGCGACCTTTTTAATTTTATTGTTGTATAAACAAATTTATCGGAATTTGGGTGATATGACGGTTTAATTTATAAAGTTTTTTCCCCTTACTTTTACAGCAGCAGGGATGTACTTCTGACATTGTCGTCAGTTTAGTGCGGGATCTGGTAACAGACTATTTTTGTCTCATACCTCGATCCGTCTCTTTTCTGCAAGATTTACCTCAAGTTTCAGCTCACTTCACAGCTCATTTTATAACAGCTGCAACGGCCCTGTATAATTCTGCAGGTAAATTGTACGAACGTGTGATAAAATATGAAACTGCTATCAAAAGTTTATGCACAATAAGAAATTGAAATAGGAAGCCATATGTTAACAGTAAGCTCTCTTTGCAACAAATTATGACATGCTGAACCAAAACAGTGGTTCAATGCCTCTTTATGTAAGTGAAGTAATAGCTTGATGAAAATTATATAAAACACAAAATCACAGTAATAGTTCTACTTTAAACTTTACGGTGCAATTAAGTTGTTCAGCTTCCTCAGAAAGTTCCGTGCATCAGAGAAATCAAATAGTTGCTACATCATAAGTAGAAATATTCAAAAACCACACGGCTGCAATACCACTGATCTACACTCCATGTTTTATCTGGACTACCAATCTGTTGACCAACATGGTGGCCAGATTGGTTGGACACAGTTTAGATTAGTGGTGTCTGTAGCGCATGGTTTTGAATTTTATCCTTATAGTGTAGCGAGTATTTGATTTCCCTGGTGCACGGAACTTTCTGAGGAAGGTGAACTACTTAACTTCACCGAAAATTTAAAGAAGAACTATTACTGTGTTCCCCTTTTGCTGTATTGTGTTTTATATATCCACCCAAAACCAAAACTGGTATAAGAGAACCCGCCAAGTTTCCAAAAAAGGTCAGCCTTTGAAAGTAGTGATATCATTCAACCAGGTAAAGGCTGCCATTGTTAATCCTATTAGCCAAGTTAATCGCATATACTAACAATTTGAAAGTTAAATGTAGGGATCGACCGAGTCCGGATATATTGAGCCGGATACCGGTTACAACACAACCAAAACATGTCGCCATAAACATGTTGCATGCCTCGGTAAAATAAACAACTTAAAATAACTAAGCGATCTACGTGTATAAAAAAATTGCAGATGTAATAATTACAGTGTAAATTAGTGCACAAAAATATACTTGGGATAATCGTATTAGGTTTTCATAAATAAAAAAAAAAGTTGAAGTTCGACTACGTAAATGCGCTTACGAAAATATTCATCTTACGTTGCAGTACATGGGATACCTTGAAACGATGGTCCTCTGTTTATTCTTCCATTACAGCGTTGTTTACGGCTTCCGAAATCCTTTTTTTTAAGTTTTTAATAACGTAGAAGTAGTTTAAAGTTGTTTTATTCCTAACTATCGGTGATAGTTTACGGCCGCCATTTCGCTCGCACTCTCTGCCGGCTGTCCGCAAATAGACACGCACGCAGCCACGCATGTGCTAGCTCCAATGGATGTGACCTTGACCCGCTTCGCGTGACGCCACTTGCAGCAACCCCCCCCCCCGGCCGCAATAGTGATCACGTGCTATACACGTGCCATCGGGGAATCCCAGCTTTCCAACACAATCAAGATGGCGGCCGTTTGTTGCGTTACAACAGATTGAACCAAGGTCTAGTTTTAACAAACAAAAGCAATTTTACGTCAATTTTGATGAGACGGCCAATAAAAACATCAATTAAGGTAATTAAAAGATGATATTAAATTAAATGAATCCAAAATAGGTGTGCCAAAGTACCTAATTCAGTCGGAATTACACTTCCGTTGTATGCAATGGCGGTTTTTTCTTTGCAAACGCGGCTTTGATTGAATCGAGAGTGCGTCGGGAGTTTTAGAAACGGTTTTGAAGTGGCGATAAATCGCGGTTTGGACGCCACGGGGTTAAATTCGAAAAGTAAGACGGTTTAATGACGACATCAAAAACTAGCAAGAAATAATCATACATATAATATGCCAGCAACACCGGACGCGAGCGAAGATACGCCAGCAACAGCACCAACAGGCGAGAACTACGCAACTACGCAATGCTAAGTCAAGACGCAACGCCTACGTCACGACGCAACGCCTCTGCCGCCAACCCCATCTGCCGTCGCTAATCGGCAGAGAGGGATAACCAAGGTCATAATAACAGCAGCGCCAGCATTACGTACGCGTCAATACAGGAAGAGTTGGGAAGGTGGCCACCGAGAGCCCTTTGGCTGTTTAGCCTTTTTTCCCCAAACTTAATCCCAATTTCAGTCGAATATCTTGCTTTTCCAATTGTGCTATTTTGATGCTGAAACGAGCGAATGGTTAGGGTTTTCTTTGGTAGGTATTTTCTTTTCGTGATTTTTGTACCCAACTTTACATTTCTTTCTCGGGCCCTTTTTTTTAGGCCCTTTTTTAGAGCCTCTTTTTTTTTTTTAAACAAAGGGTGAAACGTGGGTTAGCTGTGCAATGTTAACGGGATGACAAGAGAATAAGACAATAAGAGAATGTATTTTGACCTTGGGAGTTCGTTTTTCGGATTTTGGTCGTTAATCCCTTTTTTAGGCGTATTTCAATTTTACTATTCAGTAAAAATTCTGGCTCATAGAAGCCATTTTTAATTTTCAATGTTGTGTATAAAAACAATATTTTCTGCAGTTTTTTCCCCCCATAATCAACTTTTAACACTAGGACCCGTCAATTTTGACGGGAATTCAACTAGTAGCATGATAAACCAAAGATGACTTTCATGCTGCAAAAGTCGAGACAGTTTTGTTCATAAAATAAAAAATACAGCTTTTTTAATGTTGATTTCGTTCCTTTTTTTTTTTGGGCTTTCGGTCTTTGTTATACTGTGCGCAATACAAAACGAAATGAAAGCAATTTAAAGCTGTAAATAAAAGACCTGTTGTGATTTTGATTTTGTTTTAATGCAACTAAAATTCAATAATTTTAATCTAAAATAAATAAGTGGACTACATACTGGTTTCACAAATATTGCAAAATTTTGCTAATTATTTTTCGAAATGAAGCAGTAGGTTAATCAATGAGAAAGCCTTCAAGTAGAAAAATGTTTTCTGACTGTTTAACCTAATGGGCTTTGTTTCAAAAATTTAGCAACATTGCAAAAACAGTTCTGTAGCCTACATGCAATTATACTATACTGGTACTCATAATAGCGTAAGACTTCTACGTGTTTAATGTAAGAAAATAATGTGAAACAAAGCGAAAATTAACACCATAGCTGCAACTTATAAGGGGGAAAAAATAAAACGGCTGTATTTCGTTTTTGTGTGTGAATTACCCGGTATCCGGTACCGGTCCGGATCCGGCACCTAGATCCAGAACCGATCCGGCACTGACATCAAATTATCCAGAACCGCCCCGGATCCGGCAAAACGGTATCCGGTCGATCCCTAGTTAAATGAAAACTACAAGATTGCGACTAGCAGTCTCTTATACCTTTTAGGTGGATATCACAACTTCATAGGCCTTTGAATACAAAGAATCCCACGGACTAATCGTCACCTCGACCTTTTTTCTCTGGAGGTAGTTTATGTCTATAAATTTTCTCATTCATAATTTTCACATCTGCCGTTTACCATTTAGCTGTTACATCAGCCAAATTGACACGGTTTGGTTTATTGTATGCCTATGTTTCACATGCTTAAGTTTGTTGAATCCCATTTTTGAGCGAACTGGCTAAAAAAATGCTGATTTTCGTTCGCTTCGCTCTCTCAATCACCGCGTCCCCCTTCAGTTGCCCCTCCCGAGGTTAATTTTAATCACGCAACGAAGCTTGAATTCCTCATTCAATCACAATTAATGTCATCTACTTGGCCGATCGTCTACTTGGTGGCATCACACTAGCATATGTCTAGCTTTACCATCAAACTCAGCAAATTCTAAGTCATACTTCTTTGAAAAAAATTTATTTTTTCCTATTTGACTAGACCCTGTGCTCACGATCTGCATTGTGTTTCATATTTTCCTGGCAATAGATTCCCAGTCTCTATTCTGTTGCAACTAATACGTAATTTGGTAACCATGGTCTATTCGCATACCTTAGCAATCACATACTATAAAACTCACTGACCACATAACATTTCACTTTTCAAATATCACATTATATAAAACTCACTGAACGGTATCCAACCAGCAACCAAGGTTAGTTTATTTACCATGTCGTTGAAGCAAACAGTTCGATAATTACAAAAATAGTTATTTTGTTAAAACTTAAGTGAATCGTTGCGGTACAAAACTACTGAAAAGATGCGCATATAAGACTTAAGCATGTTATAATAGACTGTTGGATAACAATAGAAACAATGGTTGCAGCAATAATTTTGCATTTACCCGCCACTTCAGGGTCACATGCTTCTAGCTGCAACCCCCATTTTACAAAAAGGCACTCCCCCGTACTACTCTTTACCTTTGTGCCACAATTTAGATATGCAAACTTTTTCTAACGAGCTGTAGATGTGTTTTTATACCCTATGAGGATTAACATGGGAACCTTGACTTTAGCTAGTAGTAGCTAGCTAACTAGCCAGTAACACAAATAAACGTTATTGAGGGCAAGTTTTCTCCACAAAGGACATTTCCCAACTTTAATGTTGTGGTATTCTCCGTTACTGGACCCAAGACACCTTATTCCAACAACTTCCAAAGATTTCTACCGCATGGGGAATTTACACAGGTATGTTGAAATCGTGTATAAGCTCTTTACAGTTAAAAGGCAGTCTGCTAGTGAGCCACCATCTGACAATAATTACACTCAACAATTAAGCTCCAACAACAATAAATCATCTACTTGGCGGTGACACACTATCATGTTGTTTAGATTTTTTTATCGATATGCCATTTGCGTACCATTGCAATTGCCAGTTCCCGTTTTCCCCTCGAAATAATGCTAAAATTCTTTGTGCAGAGTGTAATAACACTACAGATAAACATGAAGCTAAATCGAACTACATCTCCATCTTAAATAATTAAATGGAGATGTAATTCAATTTAGTTCCTTGTTTATCTGTAGTGTATTACACTCTGCACAAAGAATTTTACATTACTTCAAGCGAAAAACAGTAACTGGCAATTAAACGGTACGCAAATGGCATCTCTATAAAAAAAAAAGGCCAATTCAAAAACAGTGGTTTCTTGAACCGTTTTCTAAAGAAGGTTGTTGTGGGAATTTTTTTCCCCTTTTTTTTTATTATTTATTGCATCTGAGGTCTTTAAAAGATCAATATTTTATGCAATTGACCATTTAAATAATACTGTGCAAATTTTTCTGGAAAATGTTTGGTTGTTCAGCTCTTCAGCAGGCTTGCAGTTCTAGTGTGTCTTATTTTTTTTTTTGGAGGAAAGAGTTATTTTTAGTTTTTGCTATATAATTTTAGAATCTTAAGCTACAGTATTAAGTTATTAACGCGAAATTAGCATCATTTATCATTAGTAAGCAGTCGAAAATACGGTTAAAAAGAGGTATTGAAACATCAAAAAATTTATTTACTTTTTGCATGGTTATGAAAAAAAAACTAGTACCGGTATTGATAACGATGAGGCCGTTCTAAAACTAAAAAGCATGTCCATTCAATTTTAGCTCCATGTGGCATGGCTTGGCAAACCACTTCTGTTTTTTTTTCAACTGTGTAACTAGTTTTATGATATTTAGTGAAAAAAGTTTCAGTTCTGGGTTATGGTTCGGTATTTCATTTTCATTTCCTGGTAACGTCCGTAGTGTTTACTAAATAGCTTCCTTCCTTATCAAGGCAATTTTTAGTTTGGTTGTACCGAGCCAATCTCGCTGAACCGTTTTTTGGCGTTCAGAGCCTGATCGGTATAAACGGGTAGCCAGTCAAAATAAAGAAATTGCCTATCAGTTGTCGGTCATGAATACGAATTTTAATTTGAAAGAAAATTCGACAGAAAGCCTGCTGGCTTATGGCGTCGAGTATTCCCTACTACCATTTTGCATTTGTAGGGTGGTATAAAGGAGGGTAACACAACATCAAGATGTTTTTTGAATGTGAGCACAGAAGGGGCTTTCACAACTTCTGCCCGTAGATTATTCTGCAGGTTGCACACTCTGAAAGCAAATGACTATTGTCATAATGATGTCCGGCAACGTTGTTTCACAACCTTAGCTCCGTGGTTTCGAGTCCTAAGATCATCAGTTATTAGAGTTAATAAGATCTCCGCGAGAACGTTGATAAGCCCGTGTGGGAAATCTTGAGTCGTCATAAACGTTCACTGTATGGCAAATTGGATAAACCAATGACCCTCTTTGTTGTACGTCTCTGGAGTCTTTCCACTTTGTACTTGTTGCATTCAAGTCTGATCCACCAAGCTTGGTTTGCGCATTCGATGATGCTTCTAACAAGACTACAGTACAGTTTAAGGAAGATCTTTGGTTGAAGCTCGTCAAAGGTATTTCGGACTGCTGCTAACACAGTGTATGCCTTGGCTACAACAGATTGGACATGTAGAAAAGGAAGGGCGGCATCGAAAATGACGCCAAGATCTTTCTGTGAAGGCTTATCTTGTAGTAACTTATTAGAACCAAGGTCGTAGATAGTGTGAAGATACGAGTTGCTTGGCATAAAAACTACAAGTATCCAGCATGGTTTCTGCAAAATTCTTATTACACTTGACTTAACAGCTTCCAAATAATCAGTACACAACAGAGGAATAGTTGTCTGTTCGTGAATTATTAGTGTTTTTCTTGCAAATTATTGGTTTTATTGGTGCAAATTGTATCGGTAAGAATTTTGACAAAACATCATCAGTGATTGAATCGGTGAGATTATTTGGTATGCTGGTCATTTTTTGATTGGTCAGCTTTGTGTCAGCAGCAAGAAAACACTGGTCAACTAAACTGCTCTGTACAGAGAAATTCCTTACTCAGAAGTTTGTTACACCTGCAGAGTCCACTGTAGTACCACCTACAAAACCTCTTTACAAAACTTATTGTTTATTTTTAACAGGGAAAAAGACACCTGCCGATGCTCCACACAGCCTTCTTCAACTGATTACCAAGTGGGTCACCAGTAATGCTCAACTATGCTTGGCGCCATTGACTACGAACCTACAATGTGCTTTACCAAGAGGTAGCATAGTCATGCCTTCCATCACGCCCTTACCCGGTCTAATTAGGTGGTGTGTGCAAGCTCCCCTTTTGGAACGAAGTAACGATGGTGCTGACTCAAATCCCGACATCTTGGAACGACACCAGATATACGCACAGGTAGTTTTCATTGCTCCTCAAGTAGAAGTGCTTTTTAGTTGAAATACACGGTATTCATGTTGGTTCGCCTGAAAACACTGTTCTTCTTAAAGTATGATCAGAAACAAAACCCACCTAGTTTTGGCCAATCAAAGTAGTGATATCAGTGTAAAAACGGCTGCTACCAAGCTTTCCACATAGTGTTCCTGGCATGACCCATGTACTAACCAAAACATGTTCACCGTAGAAACTAGTGAACGATGGTGCCAACTCAAATCCCGACATCTTTGAGCGACACCAGATGTACGCACAGGTAGTTTTCATTGCTCCTCAAGCAGGAGTGCTTCTTAGTTGAGATACACGGTGTTCAAGTTGGTGTGCCTGAAAAAAACTGTTCATATAGTATGATCCGAAACAAAACCCACAAGGGTGAAAGAACCCACTTAGTTTTAGCAAAGTAGTGATACCAGTGTAAAAATGGCTGCCAACAAGCTTTCCGCATAGTGTACCTGGTATGACCGATGTACTGACCAAAACATGTTCACCGTAGAAAGTAGTGATGTCGCTCCGCCAACGAACGCCTGCCAAGCTAATTCCACCGACTATTAGTTCAAAGGTTAAATGAAAAACGTGACCATTGCTAATTTTGGCAGCAATGGAAAGTTTTTCATTTAACGTCTGACGTAATAGTCAATGGGATTAGCTTGGCGGTTGTTTGGTGGTGGTAGTGACACCACTACTTTTGTTCACTTGTTTTTTTCAGCTGAAGCCAGTCTGGTTTTGAGCTTGTTACTTTGTATTGTCTCAAGAGATGTTTCGAAGTAAATGCTTACTATACACGTCCAACAATTATAAACCTAGTACCAAGGGGAGCAAAAGTTTGGTCTGCTAACAATGATCAACTACAACAATAAAGAATTTACGACATTATGTCCAATTCAGTGCAATGGAAGATAACAGTACCGTAAATTTTAATTGTTGTATTTGATCACTGTTAGCCACCAAACTTTTTGCTCCCCTCTATATATGTTCGCTACTGGTTTTACGAAAGTCTAAAGTTAGCCATTTATTTTAATGACTTATGAATGCATTAAAGCATTTGTATATGCATTTTTGATACCAAGTTGGTGCCCAGTTGACTCTTGTTTCACTTTTTTTTCTTTTCTGTAACCCTGCCACTAATTAAAGGTACTTTTCAAATGTATCTATCCAATCATTGGTTGCACGAAAATCAAAAGTTCAAACATTTTTATGCATTTCATAGTTGTGACTGCAGTGGGTAACAATTAAAATACAACCATAAACAATACATGACACATCAGTTTTATGAACAGTATTCGTGTCACATTGACTTTAACAATGTTACTGACAATGGGGCGACAATTTTTGGGTCGCGCTGCGTGTTCCCAGCGTTTATCAAAGTAGCGTTAGAAATTATGTAACGAGTTTACTGGTGGGCTACGCCTTCATCACTTGCACAGAGTGGGCTCGTGGATTCGTATAGGCAGAGGAAGTAATATTTTACTCGTGGTAATTAGTTTATTAACTATGACAATCATTTACGATGATCACTTTTATTACACTGGTAGAGAGTGAAAGCATACTTTGTGATAATTAGTACTCTCAAGCCAATAAGTATTAATTAACGTCAAGAATTTATAAAGTCAATAGCCAAGAGGAACAATATTCGTCTAGTACTGAAGGAAGCACTCAGGTGTAGTCGGTCAATGTTTTAATCCAGGCAGGAAGGCGACTAGCGAAGATTCCGTAATGGTTCAGTGAACTCAAGGTGCGGCAGCATAACAACCTAACAACTGGAAGGTATTCGACAAACGAAGCCAAAGCCTTCTTGGGGAATTTTATACTGAGTGAGTGGATTTAGCCATGGTTTTTAACTCCACAGAGTAGGTAGGGAATGTGTGGCTGGAGGATGTCGTCGATACGGTGTAGAGAAGAGACGTCACAAGTGTGATGTAGGTTGCCAGTGAGTGAAACTCATCAATGTTGGGATTTCCCTTTCCTGCCTGCATCAGTACCAGAGAGCATTTAATAACAGTTGGGTTAAGGGATGTATAATAATGAAGCCTGCACCGATACTGGATCGGATCGGCTGCAGCAGTATCTGTGTCGGATCGATATCGTCAACTTTCGCAGAAATGTCGATAACTCTGGAACCATTAGAGATTACGACATGCGGTTCGCAGCATTTTGCTCAGGAACTCACTTAGTTTCTTCCTAGCTGTGTTTAAACTGTGGGTTATTACTTAAAAAATTTTTTTATTTTAATAATTGTTGGACGTTTGCAGACAACGACACTTTTTATGAAAAATTGGGGGTACAATTTTGGATATCGGTACCGGCAAAATTTTGAAAACCGGTTCAGTATCGTTATCGGATCGGTAAAGGTGGTATCGGTGCAGCAGCCTTAATAATAATATGATGTATGAACATATTGGAGAAAAATGTCATTGTTATGTAGATAAGTAATTTGCATGTCAAATCACCATAAAGTAAAGGGTTTATCAAAGAAAAATCCCATTACAATGATTCCAATCTTTCCTGATAGCACCTCTACAGAGAGAAACGATCCAAGCACAGCAGAATGGTCAGGGCATGCTTTCCAAGCCAAGATGATGTAAGATCAAATTGAGTTGCTGACCTATCATATGTACACATAGGGAGGGCTTGAGTAGGTCTTGGCACTGAAGTGATTAATAAATCTCAAGAAACACAGTGCTGATTTTGTTACTCAGTTCTAAACAGGGTAGCCCCTTCAATGCCAGCGACTTCAAGCTATCACCACGTCCGTGCACACCCTGTGAGCCGAGCTATTCGCTGAAAACATGTACGCACATGCAAAAAACTAAATTCGGGAAGAAATATAAGTTTCCTGAGGGTTTCCTGGGAATCTGAGAACAACCCAAGCACAGCAGACTGGTCATGGTCATGGTCACCGCTCCCGGGTTGCCGACCTATCGCGTGTACACATGGGACTATAAAAATCGACGTCCCTAAAGTAAAGTACGGCCTGGCACTGAATGGGTTAAGAACCAATAAACTGCACCATTAAAGCTGTAGTTATTCACAAACTAACTATCCTGCTCTAATGGTGTGTTAATTATTTGGAAGTACCTAGGTTGAACGTGGCTGAGGCAATTGTAGTAAGAACGCTTGCTGCTCTTGTACTTATCCAATAGTTAAAAAGAAGATCAATTGATTTTCATGATCGGCAATTGACTGGCAACTTTCTTCATTTTAAGTGGCTATAGATGTTTTACCGATCAAGGTCTGACTAGTAAAGATTATTTCGGTTCCTCCATATAATTATAACAGTAACACCTAATTAACTCTTTAACTCTATCAAGAATAGCATTGTAGTTTGAGTTAAACGAAGGTGCATAAAAACACGAGCTGTTGGCATGTTGAGAGTCCTTAGTTGGGCATCCAACGTTTGCTAACACATTATATACTACTAATTCATCAAAGAAAACAGCAGAAATAATTTACGGCTTGAAACGGCCACAAATGTATACTGTCGAGCTGTTAATTGTGCATGCGGCCAACCAAATAACATAAAATTGTTCGACTTAACCAACAATTCCGCTTATCCGAGTTTGACAATTTACAGTAGAAATGAAAATTGACAAAACTGCCCGTGTATTTTGTGTTCCTACTTTTTCTTAGTGGCAGAAGAAAATTAATTGTGCTCTTAGTGATTTTATTTACGTACTTTGTACATTTCAGCTTCACATGGGTATCCTAGAAACAATGATGGAATCACGTAAGATCAGATCACAGATGGTGCAACGAGAAATCATGACAACACGAGATTTCATTGTTTTGACTGACAGCATTCAAAAAATTTTGGGGCCAATAGGAAACCGTATGAAAGCAGATCTGCTTCAGACATCATTGGATCGCTTAGGGCAGGCACTTCAAGTATCTATTTCCATGAATTGTCTCCATGGAAACATTGGTAGGTATATTTTTTCTCCGTTTTTTATGAATGGCACAGCTTGCAGACTTATAATCCACATAATCCTTTTAACATATGCCAACTGTAAAGATTTGCTTTTTTAAGCACTTTACTGTTTTTTTTTTAGATAGGCTAACAAAATTATATTGCTTCATCTAGTTTTTTAACGATTAATCATTTGGAACTTCATTTATCCGAAATGTTTGGGAGAATGGTATTATGGATTAGAAAATTGTTGGGTATCACAACAATGTGCAAAAAAGGCGTTTACTGTATATAGACTTGAGTATTGTAGTTGAGTTATCCCTTTTAAACGGTTACTGCTGACTATGTAAACGTTAAATCATTTATGTTTAATAAACCAGTAATTAGGGATGTGCAATGCTCGACAAATTCGAGCCAAGTATGCAAGTTCACTTGCTACTTGCATCCATACTCGAAAAACTCAATTCCAGTGAAAATGCGATAATTTCGTCAATTGAAATATATTTTCACAAACAACACTAATTTTTTTAAAGTGGAGAAACTCTTAAACGGTCTCTGTACATTTTCAACAAACCGTGTCTGTTTGCCTTTATCAGGCACAAAATTCTAGGATGGTGGGACATTGCTCATTACTGCAGTACATCGTATTGCTTACAATTTGAAACTGGTGGTGGTTGTAGTCTGCGACATTTATTAGGCATCAAATGGGGCTGCTACCATTTGCATTGTAGCTGGTACGTTAGGTCGCACTGAACTATAAACTGAATGTCAGGGTTTGGTGGAGGCTGTAGGTTCGTTAAGTGTTGAATGGCGAGCGATTCCAATGCTCTGGGGGTGGCTATCGTTCACTATGTTTTGAAAAAACAAAGTTGTTCCCTTCAATGAACGAGGGTCTGGGGTACCATGTGTTGGAATGCTATGCTGTTTCATGCCACTTCGTTCTTTTTTTCCCATGTGTTCCCGGCCTTTTTTTTATGCCATGTGTTCTTTTATGCAAGCCTTCATTCATCTTCGTGTCTTCCCTGTGTAGTATTTCTCTTGTTTCGAACTTTCAAAATAAAACATTGCATGGATTTTTTCCAACTTCGTCAATTTTTGACCGATTTCGACATTGCATTATACCAAATTCATTGCCTCGAGAGCTTTCCGGTGGTGCAGATTAAAAGTCAATAAAACATTTTCAAATTATATTCTTAAAACTGGAAAACCACGGCCCTCACAGTCAGTTAAGCACCATCTTTGTTCTTATTAGGTATCTTATCCCGTTACTTCACATGCTTCTCCATGAATCACAAATGTACGTATTTTTTCGCGTCTCGTGTATATCGCATTTCAAATTACTGAAACATAATTATTAAGCAGTTTAGTTTAAGGCTGTACAGATACCAATACTGGTACTGGGACCGGCTGCAGGTACCACTGGTATCGGTATAGGACCGGTGCCGGGTTAACAAGTACCGGAAAAAGAACTGGCATCGGCTTGTTTTTCCAGAATCTGCATTTTCGTACATTCGTATATTAATAATAATAATACTAGCATTTGTGGCCAGCTTCGCCCGAGGTTTTCGCCCGTGGTTGTTTCCCAGTTTCAGTCGGTGTAACCTGAACGTTGACTGCGATAGGCAATTTTTCTTCCTGTAATACTCCCCTTTTCCTCCCTTGCTCTTCCTCTAGTCTTCCCCCCCCCCCCCTTTCTTCTCATCATCTTCCTGCTCTCTTCTTCAGCGTCGCCTTCCTCCTTTTGCGAGATTTTGTAAAAATTGAATCAGTCTCCACCCCCAAAAAATGTACCTTTTAAGTTCAGTTAATGCTTATTGGTAACAGACGCACTGCCCCCCCCCCCTTAATCTCTGTAGTTATTATATCATTAGAATGCTAATTAGCAGGGCTAACAGATTCACTGCCCCACACACAGGCATTTCCCGTTCAGCCCCCCCCCCCCCCCCCACACACACACACACTCCCAGTTAATCGCTTTGGCTTAAGCGGTGATCCGTGCCGTGTTAAAAATAACTGTCTTCGTGCACGACGTCGTGTAAGACTTACCGCTGATATGACTGCGCAGAGCAAATTGTTAGTCGAGGCAACAACAGCGAGGAAAGTAGCTTTGATCCCAGGTTGCCTTCTTTACCCAAGTGAATTTCCTTTAGCTAAGTAACGGTAAATTAACATTAAAGTAAATTTCCTCGGTTATTCTTAGCTAAGTAGATTTCCTTCAGCTTAGTAACGATAAATTAACGTTCAAATTGAACTTTTTTTTTTGGTATGTTTGCTAAGATATGCTCAACTTTGTCCTGTGTTTTGCCGTGTTGCGCTACTTTGGTCCCAGTTCGTTATGATAATGGTTTCGTTTGCGAGAATTGTTAGTAGTGGCATCTAGTGGGCGATGTCAGAAGATTCGCGCTTGCGCGGTGTGGCGTGGCGTACACGTTCGTGTTCACGCTCTGCCGTTTTGCTGGGAGACTCTCTCTTATAGTATAGGATTGTTCCCAACGCTAATAAAAAATAAGCAACTTTTAAATAAATAATCTGCTTGGATTTAATTGTGTGCTATAAAGTGTTAGCGAACAATTCCTTTGTAAAAGTGTTACGTTTTGTTACTCCATTAAATTACTGATGTATCAACAGTTTTTTTTTCTTTATTAAGTTATCATTTGACGTCGGCACATTATTGGCAAATGACCAATAACTCTGGTACTGGGATCGGAACCGGGTAAACGGGCAACGGTTTCGGAAATAGTGGCACCGGCACAGCCTTAGTTTAGTTACATTTTTTAAGTCATGATATTGAAGCTGCCTGGACATCGTAGAATTAAAAAAAAATTGCTATGGTTCATTAAGATAGTTCAAAAGTTACAGCATAATTTCTCCTGTGATGTGCAATTGTAGAGAAACTGGCAAGTTTCATAAGAAAATGGAGATGAAAGTTCTTGTAAATGTCACGGAAGTAAAGGGTTAACAGATTAAGTCCACCAAATAGTCAAACTCTGCTCGAATTTGGCTCGACTCGAATTAAAATTATTCTTTATACTCGCACACCCTCTTCCCCCACCAGTAATTTTTGTTTAATAGAATATAGAATTAGCTACTTTTTATTGGTTCTAAGCATAATTGTTAAACTGCGCGATTGTCGTTCGCGTAGAGAAAGCATGTCTATAAGGCTAACTTCCAGTTTCACTTCGAAAAACTAAACTTGTCTCCAATTGGCGTGGACGATGCTTGACGGCACCCACCTTTTCTGTAGCTGTAACTGAAAGTTACAGCATTGGCTGGAGATTAAAAAGAGCCGTGTCAATTGCGGTTGGATTTTAAGTTTGAGATCTTTATTGGAAGATAATTGCTTTTCTCCTTCACAGAAATTCTCTTCAATGTGTTACATAATAACGGTGGCACATTTTACATAATAACTGTGGCACGTTTCAACTCTCTAAATAGCAGCTAATTAATCCTTAACTAATACAAAACTTACGTCACTTCTGGTGTCTCCAACGCGTCCTTGCCACTGTTTCCTTTGCCGCGGCATGAACTAATGGCTTAGACTTGAGTGCTTCATTTTTCGGTTTACGATTGTTGATTTTTATTCAACTTGCATTACTTTATTATGCCCAACGACGATAAAAAGCAACCAAGAGCGGTTAGGGTGAATTATCCGGTGGAACTGGTGTACGATGTGGTGGATAAGATGCAAGACCGGGCAGCCGGAAGTAGACTTGTTGAGAAAAACAAAGATGGTGGCGTCGTTAAGCCTAAATAGCATTGAAATGATAAGTATTTTAAGATGAGGGTACAAATGCAGATGGCATTTAGTAAAACAGTAAAGGTGGGCCGGGCTCATGAGAATTCAAATAGATGTAAGAATTGGTACGAGCCAGTTGCTGGTAATGATTCGCACAGGTTGGGCTGAGAGAAGGGCCATGGGTTGAAACGGGCGGCAGAGTGCATGCACCATGAGGAATCAAACGGCAATTATGACGTATGAAATGAAAATGAGGTTACCGGGCGTGGACAAGGTGAACCCTTGTTGGAAGTGGATGTTGGAGCTAACGAGAGGGAATTTTTTTAGGAAACCCAAAAGGAGAATTGGTTAGCAAGTGAAGCGGTGGTGGTGGTACGCCTGTTAGCGAGCTGGTTGGTTTTGTGGCCGGAGGCAATTGAGTCAAAGAACCCGGTGTGGACCACGGAGAAACGTGGTCTCACGGTGAAACTGCCATAAGACTGTGACTTTGTCCGTGGGTGAGAAGGACTCCATTTTTTATCGCTATGTGGTGGATGAGCAGGTGCAGAGAGAATTCGTGCCTCCATGCACTCCTATGTTGCCGCGACTGCGCGACAGATATCTGGTATCGTCGGTTGATGTGGCTATAGATCAGGGCAAACATCTGTTTTGTGTGTTGTTGCCTTTATTGAAGGTGCTGCAATTCTGTGCAATGGCCCCAGTTGATTACTCAAGCTCATAGAAAGCTCAGATGTCGCAGATGTTAGTAGCTGCTACTACTTTGCAGATTCAATCGCTACTAACAATGGATAAATTGTGGCGAGACCGTTTACAATTTGCAGAGGATATGAGACTCGAGTTATTGGCACGCCCCACGACTTTGACGGAGTTCTTTGGAGAGCTACTGCCCAAGTCGTTGAAGTGGGCACAGCAGGAGGTCGCGGCGATTGTTTGCGCAACATCACAGCCAAGGCGGGTTCTGCAGGCGGTGCGTTGTAGTGGCTCACATCACCGGGGCCGTGGTGATGAGATGTAGTAGTGCGTCAAGGGGTGATAACACCGTGCCTGTCAGGACAGCTGGCCGAGATGGTTTTGAGATTTAATTTTGATTTTGGATTTGCGAATTTGGTTCCTGAAGTGGGCGCTGGCTTGCGCCAGATGAATACGCTCAGTGACTGCTGATTGTGCAGGTGGTCGATCGAAGCAGGGTTTGGGAGTTTTCTTTACCAGGTACTATATTGGCTGGGCAGGTATCCGTCGGCACGAGTGAAGGTTTATTGGATGTGCCAAGGGACTTCATACACTCATACATTGCCAGGGGAACTTGTAAGTCTTGTAAGTATAAATGGGCTCATTGGAAGCAGTGGTTTACGACGCACGACGGTGATCCATTCACAGCATCAGTGCAGCTGTGGTGTCTGTATAAGATTATTGTGGGTTACTTATCGAAGTACCATGTGGGTTGGATGGTTGCCACGCTGGCGCAGCACCTTTTAGTGTGTCGGTTTGTGAAGGGTTTGTTCCGGAGGTGCCCTCCTGAGCCGTGTTACGTAGCCATCTAAGACTTGGCGTCGGTGGCACTGTACCTACGGACGTTGACTCCTCCCAAGGATTTGGGGTTGCGGCAGTTAACTTTGAAAGCGGTAATGTTGTTAGCAGCGTGCGCAGGGAATGAGATAAGTGAGCTAGCGCTGTTGGACCCAAGTTGGTACGGCTTTCACGACACGGTCTTTGTTATCAGGAAGCATAAAACGATGAAAATGGGCACCGTTCCTGGTCCTATGGTTAAGAGGAATGGGGAGCATACATTTGGCGGACGGCGCCGTTGCGTTATTAGCAAGCCTTGAACTCGCTCGGGAGACGTCCAGAAAATCTTCCTTCTGTCGTATGTACGGCCGCATAAACCCGTAGGTCTGCAGACGATTGCCAGATGGTTGTGTGCAGCGCTGTGGGCATCTGGGGTTGACAATGGCAATTTCGAGCGCATTCCGTGAGGGTGGCTGTGGCTTCTGTGGCGACCAGTTGCGGTACTTCGGGCTCGGAGGTCATGGCCGTGGCGAATTGATCGTCCCCCTCGGTGTTCGCCACCCACTATCAACGAGGGGAGCTACCGAGTTTAGCAGGGTCGCTCCTGTAACGTCTGCAATCGATAGGACTCATATCGTGATCAGGTAAGGCTGGCAGCTCCACAGTATTAAATTTTTATTAAATCTATCCCATTATGTAACAGTCTACGAGAGAGCAAAATCTGGCGACACTGTGTTATATTTGTTGTCCAACCCGCCTCCCTGGCGCTGGGTGTTCTCCAGCCATGACAGTGGTAGGGAAGCACAAGGTGGGAAGCGTTATGCACACAGGAAGTGACGCAAGTTTTGCATTAATTAAGGATTAATTTGATGCTATCCATTATGTAACACAGTGTCAATGGATTCTGTTCTGAGTAGGAATCGACCGGATACCATTTTGACGGATTCGGGTCAGTTCCGGATAATTTGATGTCGGTTCCGGATCTAGGTGCCGGATCCGGACTGGTACCGGATACCGGGTAATTCACACACAAAAATGAAATAAAGCCGTTTTATTTTTTTCCCCTTATAAGTTGCAGCTATGGAGTTAATTTTCGCTTTGTTTCACATTATTTTCTTACATTAAACACGTAGAAGTCTTACGCTATTATGAGTACCAGTATAGTATAATTGCATGTAGGCTACAGAACTGTTTTTGCAATGTTGCTAAATTCTGCAAATTTTTTTGAAACAAACAAAGCACTCATTAGGTTAAACAGTCAGAAACCATTTTTGTAGTTGAAGGATTTCTCATTGATTAGCCTACTGCTTCATTTCGAAAAATAATTAACAAAATTTTGCAATATTTGTGAATTCAGTATGTAGTCCACTTGCATTTGTTTTAGATTAAAATTATTGAATTTTGGTTGCATTAAAAAAAAATCAAAATCACAACAGGTCTTTTATAATTTACAGCTTTAAATTGCTTCCGTTCCGTTTTGTATTGTGCATAGTAAAACAAGACCGAAAGCAAAAAAAAAAAAAAAAAGGACGAAACTAACATAAAAAAAAGCTTTATTTTTTTTTTTCATTTTATGAACAAAACTGTCTCGACTCTTGCAGGATGGAAGACATCTTTGGTTTATCATGCTATTATTTCTTGCTAGTTTTTGATGTCGTCATTAAACCGTCTTACTTTTTGAATTTAACCCCTTGGCATCCAAACCACGATTTATCGTCACTTCAAAACCGTTTCTAAAACTCCCGACGCACTCTCGATTCAAAGCCCCATTTGCAAAGAAAAAGCGCCATTGCATACAACAGAGGTGTAATTCCGACTGAATTAGGTACTTTGGCTCGCCTATTTTGGATTCATTTAATTTAATATCAGCTTTTAATTACCTTAATTGATGTTTTTGTTGGCCGTGTCGTCAAAATTGACGCGAAATTGCTTTTGTTTCTTAAAACTAGACCTTGGTTCAAGCCACACCGGTCTATTCCAACTCTTTTTGGATATTGCGGGAAAAAGCTCTTGTGACGTCACACTCTATGCGTAGGCGCCCCAGCGACGTCACGTATTTCTGTGATCTGTGGATCCAACATGGCCGCCGTTTTCGATCTAATGAATCGACGCAACTAATGAATACTAATTATAAAACGTAAGTCGGACCGCTCCGAACGTAAAAAGTGTGTTCGTGTGTATTAAGCTACCGAATTCCAATCGACAATATAACTGAAAATGAGTACTAGACGCCGGACGGCCAGCGCTAGCTTAAAATGGTAACCATGGTAACGAGTAAGTACGGCTTCTATGCACGACTCCGGCGGCTGATAATCGCGTGAACCGTCTCAATTATTCTTCTTTGGTATCAACGTCTGCGCCAGCTCTTTTTCGATGGTTACGGTTGTTTATTATTTACGAGGACAAGTCAGTTCAAGCTGTAGGCCTACCGGTTTGTCAGCACTCGGCAGTTGTTATACAGCAAACACCGCTTCGGTACCAGTCCAACAGAAGACCACTACCAACCGGAATTTTGAGTTCGTAACTGGCCGGTGTTTTAGTAATAAAATGCTTGGTTATTTCAGCAACTTATTTGATCAACGCATAGCTGCATTGCATTATTTGGTTTCCTAATAAAGTTGTTAATTCGTCATCATGTAACTCCTATCCTGTTTGCGTTGTTTACATAGTGCAAGCGCTGCGAAGCCAAACGATTATTATTGTGTAAGCTCGTTAAAATACTACATACACATTACTTTCCAGGCCTTTAAACGTAGTGTATGCTAGGGCTTAATATAAGTTACAAGTATTTTCTCCCCTTTTTAACTGAAACAATAAAGACATTTATTTCCATCCCCCCCCCCCCCCCTCCCCATTACCTAGGGAGACGGGGGTAGCGAATTGGTTGGAAATTAGTCTTGACAGCTAGATTACTTTTTGCCTTCCACCCCTGTTGGTGCGTGACGTTACAGACTTACTGGCTCCTCCAAAGTCCAAAAGGTCCTCTCTTCGGTTGTCGTGGGGGGGGGGGGGGGGGGGGGGGGGGGGGGGGGGGGG
>JAHWFP010132243.1:0-14494 GCA_023313725.1 Lithobius niger | reverse complement strand
CCTTATCCCCCCCTGCCGAAAAACGTATGACCACTTCATTTTACTGTACCATTATTTTTCTTGCTCCATGTAATCTATGGCTTCATAAAAAAGTTAGAAAATAGCAAATAAAGTTATTTCAAGGATTTGTACGGCTCCTCCGATTGTCCCCCCCCAAGGCCAGTACGGTAGAGAAGTTAAGGGAGGTTGTTTGATTTGAGGCAGCACGAACTCAGCACGAATACCAAACTGTCCCACGACGATGAGAGGACTTTTGTGATAGATGCGACAGTAATACAGAAAAAATAAATAAAAGCTGTGATTGTTGAGGTCACATGTTGATTAAACAATGGTTCGGCTGGAATTTTAATTATCCGTATTAATAATATTGTTGGCTAAAGCCTGCTGGGAAACACTTGTTTCTTAATCCACCGTTTGAGAAACGACGTAAATATCTTAAAGGGCCCCAGAAAAAAAATACCGTTTAGCATCATGGTAGGTAGACATAATACATTGCACAACAACAAATCAATGAATTCGTAAAAATCTCACACACATGCGTACAAAAGTACGCAGAAAGTCAGAAGCTCCAGTGACGTCATTTGGCGGGAAAAAAAGATGAGCTCGGGAATGACCAACCTTACCTAATACTATCGTTCCACTCGACCTTGGTTCAAGCTGTCGTAACTAACAACGCAACAACCAGCCGCTATCTTGATCACGTTGGAAAGCTGGATTCCCCGATTGGCACGTGTATGGCACGTGATCACTATCGCGACGGGAGCCAATTGCAAGTGACGTCACGCAAAGTGAGTCAAGGTCACAGCCATTGAGCTAGCACGTGCGCGTCTATTTGTGGACAGCCGGCAGGGAGTGGAAGGCCGAATATAAACTAGTAATAAAACAACTTTAACTACTTCCTATGGTATTAAAAACTTAAAAAAAGATTCAGAAGCCGTAACCAACGCTGTAATGGAAGAATAAACAGAGGACCATCGTTTCAAGGTATCTCATGTACTGCAACGTAAGATGAATATTTTCGTAAGCGCATTTACGTAGTCGAACTTCAACTTTTTTTTTTTTAGTTATGAAAACCTAATACGATTATCCCAAGTATATTTTTGTGCACTAATTTACACTGTAATTATTACATCTGCAATTTTTTATACGCGTAGATCGCTGAGTTATTTTACGTCGATTTATTTTACCGAGGCATGCAACATGTTTACGGCGACATGTTTTGGCTGTCTTGCAACCGGTGTCTGGCTCAATATAATGGCCGGATCCGGATCTTGCCGGATACCGCATTATCAGGCGCCGGATCCGGATATATTCGGACTCGGTCGCTCCCTAATTCTGAGAACTTAAATTCACCTACAAGAACAAGTTCTCTGGTAGAATTATCATTTTCATTTTAAAGTTCTTGTTTGATTATTAAGTTTATCAAGATGAACGCATGTTGGAAACATGAATTTGGAATGTTTTGGTTGGTAACCACTCACAGCGGCTGTTTATTTAGATCAGAAACAGAAAATGTGTGTGTTAAGAGAAAACATGTCAAATTAATTTTGGATAATAGGTTTGTGGGTGACCAAGTTCCAGCAAGGCAGTTCAGCACTATAATAGCTATTTAATACCTAAATTAATAACTATATTTGATTGGAGACGGGATAGATGAAAACAGGCATGTCTTGCATTGAAAGCAATTTTTACCATAAGCGCAACAAGTAAAATAATGCTGTTCGACTGGTTTCTGCAATCCTGTTCCCTCCTTGTTCATGGTGGAACGGAGGATTTTACTTTCTGCAATCCTCTTCCATCCTTGTCCGTGGGTGGTGGGATGGAGGATTTTAGTCTCACATTATTTACCAGTGTGTTCAAATTAGAAATATTTGAACACAATAGAGCCAACAATAACATCTTGGTATTTACGTTAAATTCCAGCAAAAACTGGACTTTTTATAATTTAACATGAAGTCTTGAAATTGGCTTAAGCTGGCTTAAAAAAGGCCATATTTGGCGTCATCGTTTGTGTGCGAACACTGTATATTATCCAGAATGGCTACTGAAAAAACACTGCCGGTCTCACACGCTACCTGGCAGGAACTTGGCTAGGGCCCCCTTTTTCGTTATCGATCACTTCATGATTTTGCCACTGCTCACAGTGAGCTCTGTCATTGCTCAGTCATAGGACCACCAGGTATTGAATTTGTAGTTCGCTTCCCTGCACATTGACTATGCTAACTCTCGTGCACTGGCAATAGAAATAAAGTTAGGGTCACTTATTTCAATAACGTGCATGGACAATGAATGTATAAAGGTGCTTCCTTATTGCATAAGAATAATGAAAGATATGTATGTTCGACATTCAATATTAAGAATGTATGGTGTTGCATTTGTAATTAGACTGAACTGAGAATTACAAATGATAGGAGTTTGGGGAGTTTATTTATTTAGTCCAATAAAGCTGACTGGTTGCCTTGTTTAATGTGAATGCATGTACTTTATACTGACCAGTTTATTTTGGTTAATTATAGGAGAATTGTGTTGGTACATATCAAGGTTACCGGAGCATAGGTAAGGTAAACATGGGTTGTTCATTTACTTGAATTATCTCGTATATGACTTAACACCAAACTATTTTCTTTCTTTCAGGTTATTAAAAATTGTCATTGAGAAAAATAGACCGTAGGAATATTAAAATTGTATAGTTTCACTTAAATTTTTATTTTGTGAAAACAAATATCATTTTGTAAAAACAAATATCATTTTGTATCATTCATTCATCCAACCATTTCATCTTAGGCTCAGTTTATTAAAATGAGTTGAAATTTCAAGCATTGAAAGTTCAGTGCCGTACACATACTTTCGGCTGTAAGTGACGAACCCTAATGTGGAATTTCATGCATGTTTTTTTCACAACAGTACAGGGGATGAAATTTTAGAAACTTCTTCCTGCCTTAGATTATCCTACGATTTAAACCCATTATTAAATATGATAAGGTATTAGCAGTTTCACATAGTGAGACCACAAGGCCATGAACCAACCATTTTGCACTAGGGCCGTATCTACTCACCTTGAAGTGGGGCCCTACCTGTCTTACAGGGATTTAGTGGTATCAAACTGTCTCCAGTAGCACATGTCTTTTGTATTTTATAAGGACTGAATTTTCGCATTTCCCTATAACTCTGAACATCACAAAGTAAAGGAAGTAACAGTCGATCATCCCATTGTAGACATCTGATTGTTAAAAAATTGATTATTAATGATAAAAAGGCGGCCTCACTAACAGACGTGTCTGTTAACTGTAAGCAACTAAAAGTATATTTTGGCATGTTGAGGATAAATCCCAATGCAACAGAAATCTTTCATATTGTGGTAAATGTAAGGGGAAGGTGCAGGGATAAAGAAAAAATAAAGGCAGAGTGTCCACCAGTCATAGAGAGAAAGTTGCGTCAATAACTAGCTAGTACAGTAACTAGTAACGCTTGCCCCATGTTAAATCCCATAGACTCATTGCTCATGGCTAGCGCAAAATTGAGGTACGTATCTGAACTTTTGCACACGGATGCATGGTGATCTGAGCATGGTCCTTTTGTTGGTTTGGTCCTTTTGTGAGCATGGTCCTTTTGTTGTAGGGGTCAGGACAAATGCGTGGGAGGGTTTCGAAATTCGCCACCAGCAAATTAAAATGTTGTTTCTTTTCCAAGTTGCAACCAAAGATTTCAAGCAACAATGGCTTGAACAATCAACACTGGTCCTTAGATTTATTGTAAAAGCCTGGACGAACTATAAACTGAATTGCAACAAAGGACAAAATAAGCAAACATTAACATGCCCGGGTTGCGTAAAGGGATGCACGTTAGATGATGGTTATGCAACAATACGAACATCCACGAGCTAAGGGGGTTTTTGTGATAACCCAAAAATAAAATGCTAGGCGTTCTGCTGTTTTAGTAACAGCGACCTTCCGGGGTATCTGCATGATTAAATGTGAACGAAGAAAGCAAACGAAAAAAATTCTTAATTTTGCTGATGTAACAGCTAATTATTTATAGACATAAAATTCCTGAAGAAAAAAAGGTAGAGCAGAATATAAGACGGTGCGCTGACTTTTTGTATGTTCACAGTCCTTACTTAGATGTGTCTATCAACTGCAAGCAACTAAAAGCATATATTATCATGTCGAGAATAAATCCTAATGCTGCCAATATCTTAAAAAAGTAAGGGGAAGTGCAGGGATAAATCAAACAACTAAAGGGCATGTGCTGATTGATTGAGTGAGCGAAGGAAACGAAATCGGTGATTGTTGGCCAGTGTATGCAAAAATGGGATTGAAGAAAATTAAGCATGTGAAGACTGGTCGTACAATAAACTAAGCCGTATCAATTTGGCTAATCTAACGGCTAATTGGCAATGGTAAATTTGAAAATTATCAACGTGAAAATATAGGCTATACATATAAAATTCTTCCAGAATAAAGGTACAGATGAAGATAAGACGGTGGAACCTTCTGTACGTTCACAGTCCTATGAAAGCTGTGATATCAAACCAAAACTGGTGTAAAAACCCGCCAAGTTTTCAAAAAGGATCGACCTTTGCAGGTAGTGATAACATTCAACACGGAGAGGCTGCCAAGTTTAATCCTATTAGCCAACTTAATCGCACCAAATAATACTTTGGACATTAAATGAAAACTTCAAGATTGCTACCGCAAGTAGCAATCTTCTAGTTTTCATTTAACTTTCGAACTATTAGTCAGTGCGATTAATTGGCTAATAGGATTAACCTTGGCGGCCTTTCCCTGTTGAATGATATCACTACCTTCAAAAGCCAATCCTTTTTGGAAACTTGGCAGGCGGGTTTTTACACCAGTTTTCCTTACCACCAAACGAAACTGTCAAACAGCTCCCATGAAATTGTCGGTGAAGTTAGTTAGTAGAAGTTAGTAGAAGGATTGGTTCACCTTCATCAGCAACAAAAACGTAAAACTGGCAACTTCTACATGCTGGAGCACTCACAAGTTCGAAATTCAAACAGCCGCGCTGTTGCTCTTCACTGACCTATATACAAACAGTCTAGATACCTCGATCTCAAGTCGCAAGGCCCCACTGCTCGTCAGGGTGCGAGACAGACCTGACCCCACTGTTTTGTTGATGAAATTGTAGGCCTCACTGGCGAGATTCATGAGAGGAACTTTCTTCTTCCTGAACCGGAGGATTTCCAGTGATTCGAGTGCATGGAGGTGTGCCTCCTGCAAGGAGTTGGAGGCCAAGAGCACTGATGATTTTTTTCCCTGCAATGCGATGTTGATGGTTTTTAGCATGTTGTGCTAACCCATTCAGTTTTTTGCCTCGACGAGTGGCTCCCACGTGCTCCCAAATCCTCACATGAAGTTGGCGAATCGTATCTCCGATGTCCACACTTTCACAGTCTCTGCAGGGCACGCAGTACACAACACCCCTCTTGTCACGTAGTTGTGGAGGGAGAGTAGAAACCGGAGAGGAAGAGGGAGGAGTAGGGAGAGGGGCTGATGGTGGAGAAGGTGGCCACTGCAGCCTCGTGGGGTAGCAATGAGTACGAATGCCAGAGGGTGGGGAGGGGGAAGAGGGAGGAAAACGAGGGGAGCCCAGCTCAGTGGTCTTCTCGGAACTTTCTGTAGTGGCAGGTCTGCGGAGAAGCTTATTCATATTGGGTGGGTACCTTTGAAAGCATCTAACACCATGTCCGGAAAAGGCTCTACGTACTCCCTCAATTTGTCCTGGCACAAAGATGAGTACTTCTGCTGGTCTGTCGTCTTTCACTTTCATTTTTTGCCTCACATCTTGTCTTCTGCTCCACGCCCTGTGTGACTCGGCGTTAAACAGGTGTGTGGGATAACCCCTCTGCAGAAATGTAGTCTCTCGAGGAAAGTCCGGGCTGTGCCAGCATCAGAGGAGTGATCAATGATCCTCTTCAATTCATTGGCAAGGACAGCTTTCAGCACAGAGCGTGGGTGGCCAGACTGAAAAGGAATGCCCTTGCCCGTGTGGCATACCTTCTGGTGTGGTTTGAAACGAATGCCCTGGTGAAGCAGGCATCCAGAAAATGGAGCCTACTAGTGTTCTCCTCCCTAATGGTGAATTGCAAGGAAGGATGCCACGAGTTTAGAGCAAGTGCGATGTTTTGAACCTCATGCTTGAGGACGGCTGCAATAACATCGTCCACAAACCGGAACCATAGGCGGAGCTCAGGAAAACAACCACAAACTCGTCGACGAACTGGAGAACAAGTTCCGTGAGCAAGGGCGAGCAGAAGTAGCCCACTTAGATGGAAGATAGCCCCGTTTTCAACAATTCCCTGTCCACCTAACAAGTGGGCCCACTCGTCCCAACTCTTGCCAGCTGCACGGTCAAACATCTGGATGATAAACACGTGGGGAAGACTTGGAAACAGTGCTACCACGTCAAACGACATCAGCCGGTGGTTTGGGGTGAGCTTCAATTCCCTAATTTTGTCGAGGTGTTCGGTGTTCCTAAGCGAGCGCTTGCCCCAGATGTACTTCCTGAGACGTTTCGTCAGTTCCCAGTCTACAGGTTTGATAGGAGCTCCCTTGGCCGATGTGATGAGTCGCAGGGGCATGTCATTGTTGTGTGACTTCACCTTAGCAAAGATGACAGGAAGGTGGGAATCCTCAGGTGGCGTAAGTGCCTTCACTTGTTCCTCGGAGATATGGCGGTCCAACTTGAAAGAGACATGTTCCTGTACAGCATTCCACACGCCATAGTGCAGTTCCTTGTAAATGCCGGCTTCCTGGATCGCATCCAAAATCTTTGGTCATCTTGGACAGTGTGCAATAGCACTGTCGCATTTATCTTGTCCGTGTAACAAACCGTCACAGACTCGTCCTGCCGGATGGCGGTGATGGCTTCCACCATAGGTTGCGTGAGATGGGTCTGCAACAAGAAGCTCCCTTAAGAGTACCTCCGGTGACTAGATGTTGAACTCCAGGGGCCCAGGCGTATTTGTCAAGAATAACACTAACATCGGCAGCCAGGTTGGTGTTTTAAAAAGGCGTGCAGGCACAAAACGTAGGAAGAAATTTCAGGTTGAGTGCAAGAACCTCTTCTTCATACTGGTCAGCGTTCTGGAAGAAAGGTTGATCACAGGATCGCTCCTCTTTTTCACCTCCCGCACCAAGGAAGTGACTGGAACGCAGGGGAGGGGGAACTGTTCGGCAGTTTCGTTTTGTGGTAAAGTGTATTCCTTTCCTTTGTGATGTCTAACCTAAAACACTGTGAACAGCATTTGCCGATCTTCCAATTCTGAACAGTTTACACTGGTGAAAAATGCTTCGAAAGGTGTCGGTATTGGAATGTTCTAAATAAAGAAAACACCATTACACATTACCAGTTGTGGTTAAGGGCGAATTTTTGACAGTTTATATTTTGGAGTGTTTCCAAAATCTCCCGTCTTCATCAGGATCAACATCATCATGTTGGCCTAATGAAGACAGGAGAAAAACTGGAAAATTCAAACCATTTGGTAATGTCTAACAGTGTTTCCTTTATGATGTAATATCCAAATTGGCCAAAGATTAGCAAAGTTATTGACAAATCCAACAGTAAAAAGGTTGCTGAATCCGGCGACTTGGTCGATCCCTCCCGTTTTGCGTATGCCTAGGCTGATCGTTGTCTCAAATTTTGCCTGGTAGCTAGTCATAGCTACGCGTCGCCTCGGTGGCTGAAGCAAAGTCAGTGTTATTCTCCATTACTGGTGAATGGCAGGCATTATGTAAGTACCTTACTTGTTGGATTAGTACTGGGCCTGCGTGCTTTATATTAATTAAATTTGCAGCAACAGAAGTACACATATTCTGAAGCCAACACGATTTGAAGAAAGAAAAAATGTTTACCCTTGCAAATAATTTTTGATTGATGCTAGGTTGGTGCATTATTCTCTTAATGGTAGTGAAAAGACTAAAATTGCAGGGCCCGAACCTGCTTAATTATAGTTTTTATTGCCCAACCGAAAATATAAATTACCTGTTTTAATAGCCGCCCCCCCCCCCCTTTTGAGCTTATTTTTCCCTAGAATCTTGAAAGTTGTCTTCCCTGCCAAGCTCGTACGGTACTGCGCATGCGCGGGCCTGGGTCTGCTTATATAAGTTTCGGCGCAGTGCTCCGTTGGCATTTTTTCTCCACCTTCCAAAACCTAGCTCATGGAGGGGAGGCTTGGGCGGGAGTTAAGGTAATGTATATTTTCGGTTAGGCAATAAAAACTAAAATTAAGCAGGTTCGGGTCCTGCAATTTTAGTCTTTTTATAGCCGACGAAATATACATTACCTGTTTTAATAGCAGACTTTGTCCCACAGTACGAGCTGGCATCCCTTTCCTGATGAAGACACACCTGCTTTCCCAACCACTTTCACCAGGTCGGCACAGCCGGGGCGTGGCAGGCCTCACAAAGGGCCTGCAGATCGTTCCTAGGTGAGATTGGGGAGTGCAGTTGTTCAAACGTATTTTAATAGTATTACCGCATGCAGTGGTCTGTGTCATAAAGGGTACAAGACAAGGAATCAAGCAAAATTGCTGAAAACAGCTTACCTTGTGGGAAGAGCTGAAGGTAGTGGAATGCCGGGCTCATGTCGGAGGTATCGCAGATAGATGGAAAGGCAGACCAGAGGTAAAGTTGAAAGTGAGGAATGGTTTAATTCGGATGGCGCACGCAATATGCAGGTAAGGTCTTCTTTCCCTTAATCTCCCTCTTTTTCTTTTTTTTTTTTTTTGTGGAGGAGAAATCAACTCTCTTCTGCGGAAGCGGAAGAAAACTAAATTTGAAGATGCGAGTCCAGAAGGTGTTCTAATGAGAAAGTTCGGGGTGAATAGCGAGTGAGGAGAATGGTTATGCCACCATAAGTTGTGGAAGGCGGTACAACCGAACCTCTCGCTGAGCCAAGGTAGTCGTGGAGGTTAATGTCTGTGGGCAGAAACGGAGTGAAAGTTAGGGAATCATTCTAAATCCTAAAGCTACACCCGTGGCATGGGAAGCATGGTAAATCCCCTTCCGCGGTTTTGGTGTTTGAGGTGATGCCGTGGAAGACTGGGATGAAGGTGGTGGCATTGTCAAATTGCCAGACCGAGTAGTAGGAGATTCTGGACATGAGAAGAGTTTGGAAAGTCTGTCGCCAAATGGAGATGGCGGAGTTACCAGAAGGACATGAGTCGGTGCCGGAGCGGAGGCAAGTTTTGAAGCAGGAAACGTGACTTGCGGAGGTGAATGGTGGAACGGTCGGATGAAGGAAAGGAGGTGCAGGAAACGGAGAGGTGGCGGAAGAGTCCTGTGTTCGTACCGGTATGTTGTGCAGGACAGGCGGAGGCGGCGTAGTTTTGGCCAATGCTGGATTCGGCGTTGAAAGGGGAGGAGTGAAATACCTCAAAGCCATGGCGGATGGGTCCTCCAATGGGGAAGGGAGTGGCGACGGGGCTGCCTGATGCAGTGTTCGTGGAGAGGATGGTGGTTGCGAGGTAACGGAAGGCCGTGAGGAGGGTGAGGCAGCACCTATCTAGGAGGGGCATTATGAAGGCATCGCGTCCGAGAGCGGGCGAAATAATAAGTTCTCCATGGCGGCGAAGACGGAATAGGAGAAGTCCAATTGAAACGTGCTCGGAGGAGGGCATAGTTGATCCGTGTGGAAAAGTAGCGTCTATTTACCACTTTAAGTTAATTTGTGAGTGCTTCATTCGATGCTCGAAGTAGGGCGTTCTCAGCTTGGAGTTTGTCAGAGTTGGCAGCTGCCTGGCGGAGGGCTGGTAACTCCGTGAGTGAGGAGCAAAGGGTAGCGTACTCCTTGGAGAAATGTTCTGTGAATGTAAGTACAAAATCTACATTAAAATTTAAGTCTTCCATTTCCCGTACCGAAAGGTGCAATCCTCTCGTGAGGGCTTCCCGTAAAATGGTTGCTGATGGGAAGGGGACAAGGGGAGTCGGGAGACACCGTGTCCTGTGTGGTTGCACCTGAAAACGAGGTGGGAGTGCAGGAAGGTTGTGCATAGCCACTGTCTTGGGGCTGAACGGAAGCGGTGGTTCTGCATTTTTACGATCGGGATGAAGCGTAATGTGACGTGTGGGGGGTGCGCGAAAGGGGACCGCGCCACCTTGATTTTTATAGTTTTAGAGGTACATATACTGGTTTTTACGGAACAGATACCAGATGTGCCAGGTATTGCAGAAATGGCTTTTGTGGCCGAAGTGGAGAATGCGGAGGTCGTTCGTGGGAGAACGTTGTTTGCCTTTGTGGATGCTTTGCGGAATGACTGGGAAGCTTGCCGGTGGGCCGCTTTGGAGAAGGTGGAGGTGTCGCTTGAAGTAATTTCTTCCGTTTCAACGGTGTTGAGGCGTGAGAATGCTTCAGTTTATGAGGTTCCCGTTGACCTGGAACCAGTGGTGGCATGACGTAAGAGGCGCCCTTCCTTTTTGATTCTTTCTTGTCGGACGAGTGTGGACGGTCATCTTTAGGCAGATCGGCAAGGAACGGAGGTGTTACGGAAGAGCGGAAGGACGGATCAGGAGAAGTTTCTTCGGTTCTTGGGGTAGCGGAGGCGGCTTCTTTCTGCCGACGTGCACGGCCCGCGCGTTGTTTAGATAAACTGTGATGTTTCCGAATTGTGATCCATCGAGGGGGCGAAATGTTGATACAAATCCTGCATTTCTTTGTCCAGCCATTGTACAAACGGTGTCGTTGACAGCTCGGATGCGGGTCAACTCGTTTCTTCTTTGAAAGTCCAGCAAAACCCGGACACCCACGACTTTGGGGAGGGAACATTCGGTGGCGAAACCTGACTGGTCTGCAAAGGATCTGCTGGATTGTGGACGGAACTTTCGGATGACGAAGAGTACGCCAGGCATAATGCACGTTGTTGGGATGTTTGTTTTTTTTTAACAAATGATAGCGTCTGACATGCGGAGGGGAAACGGCCGAAGCACTACGTATTGAGGTGGTAGAACGTTTTGTGGAAGCGGAAGATGGGAAAGAAGAAACCGTAACCAATGGCTGTAGTCTGATGTAATGGCGATCGGTGGGAGGAAAGTGATCGGAGTTGCCCGACGATGTTGGTATTGAGGAGGTCATGCGGAACCAGCGGAATTCCACTAGTTAGATGTAGACAAACAGATCGGAGGAGGCATGGGTTTTTCCCCGGGGGGGCCAGGCGGACAGTGGCCTTGTCTGATGCGGAGGGTAGTAGGAGAATACTGCATTTGCGAGAAGGCAAGAACGGAGGCGCTACATGTTTTTTGTACCGGAAGGCCCAACGGATGGGAGTAATGTCATACGCATAATGCGGAAGAGCTGAAATCAGGACTGTTCAAAAGCAGGTGAGGTCGGAGGAGTCAAATCCTTTGTACACGAAGGTCAGGTGGATGCGAACGCTGGCAAGCAAGTGGTAGTTGGCGTTGCAGATGGTGGTATAGATGAGAGAGGTGTTTTGAATACCGAAAAATCGATCGACTCAGCATTTCTACTTTGGTTCAAGTTCATGACTTATACTCGCAGTTCGATCACGCAAAACCAAAAGTCAAAGATCTTTAAAGGTTTTCCCCTCGAAACTTGCGAGAGAGGTGCAATACCCTGTGACAGGCCGGTGTCGGAGGAGAACGTGGTGAAAGTGAGAGAAATTCAGGAGACAGTGGTTCGAGGATTGTATATTGAATGTCATAATGAAGTTCTTCACAAAGTAGGTTGAATGTGAGAGCCGAAGAAGCGTTAGATCCAGAAACCGGTTGCGGAGGACGGACTTCGGAGCTCAAGTTCGGGTTGCAAAATGGCCTGTTGAACGTTGGAAAAGGGAGCGGAAGGTATAAACAGTCCGGAGGGAAGAAGGTCGAAGACGACGGGTAACGGCAGAAGTGGTGGTGAAAACGACGAGGCTAGACAGGCCTGGGCGGTAGGGGCGACTGTGACAGAGGATCCAAACTTCCGGAAAGACCGCGGAGGGCGGCTGTCTAGGTTGTCGGTAGAGAAAAGAGTGCGCCATAGGAGGACGGCCAGAGCGCCGAGCAGGTGCTTGGGAGATGTAGGGACGTCGGAGGGGAACGTGACCCTCCCCTGACGAAAGAGAAAAGTCTTCCGGTTGTGAGGATGTGTAAAAACAGCAGGGGCCGAACAGACCGAGTGTCAACTTGGCGATGATCCAACGAAGCGGAAGGGGCATCGCACCAAGAGGAGGATCGATGAAGTCCGCCGGTCAAAGGCAAAGCAGCGGTAGATCGTGAGGCGGAGGTATGAAAACGGGACGTGGCGTCCTGGGCCGGTAGTTCCAGAGCGGGAATGGCAGACGAGAGGCCTTCCGACGAAAAGGAAGGAGGCGGCGGCAGGCCCGGAGAGGGCGGAGGAGAGCCAACTTGCACCGAAGGAACGGAGGCAGCCATAAACTTTCGGGAAACCGCAGAGGGCGGAAGCAGTCCAGTCGGAGTGGAGGCCGCCTTTCCGCTGGATGGAGGTATCCGGAGGGTGAAGCTCGGAACGATCACACGCAGCGATCGCCCTAGGAGAAATGATGCTAACGGAGCGCTGCAACGGAGCTTATATAAACAGACCCAGGCGCGCGCATGTGCAGTACCGTGCGAGCTTGGCAGGGAAGACAACTTTCAAGATTCTAGGGGAAAATAAGCTCAAAAGGGGGGGGGGGCTGCTATTAAAACAAGTAATGTATATTATCTTCGGCTATAAAAAGTAATCTACCTGAACACCGTTGCAAAAAATTATGTTTTCTTCGGCTATAAAAAGTCATCTATCTGAACACCGTTGCAAAAAATTATCTCGTAAATTTTATTCGATACAATAAATACACTTTAAAATGGCTTGAATTTTCTTGAGACTTTCATCAGTGCTATTTTCTTTTTATCCTCTTCAAATTTTTTCCGTAATTGAGTTATGTCTGAAACAAAAAAGCACGGGTTAGAGTTCAGAATTTTCCACGTACGCCACAAAACAAGTCATCGTTGTTCACTTACGTTGCATTTTGCTTTCCTTGATTTGGAATGAGTAGAAATTAACAAGCTCCTGAAACAAAAATGTTCGACATCAGCGTATACTCGACAAGTCTCATTCATCAACAAAATTGCTTGGGGAGTGCTGAATGCTCGAGTTTTTTGGGGAAACAAAAGTGCCATTTTCAAAATCGTGTATGTACTCTTATCAGTCAGTAAAAGATTTATGCAGATAAAGTTGACAATCCCCATCCAGACCTAAAATGCTTCCGGATTGTTGCCTGTTCCCCTTGTTCAGAACAGACAATGGGGGTGTTCGCCTTACCATGGAAGTGAGTAGTCCATTGTAAGGCATTTAACTCTACAACACCTTCTCAACATGATGCAGACACCGAGGAAATAAATGTCCCAGCGTAGATGATCATGCCTAAACATGTTTTTGGGTGTTTAGTGATTCTTAGACCACAAACAAAATGGCACAATAATAGAGTGACACGCACAATAAGTGAAAAAAAAATAACAATTCACTTCTGTCGACCCAATACAGGTACCTATCCAACATTTAAAATAATATCAGTTATATCAAAGGTATGAATCCGAAAATGGACGCAGAACAGTAATTCCCATTCTGAAAGAGCTCGGCATACTTATCCTACCTTTGGTTAAACGGGCTCGAAATTGGTTAACTAAATACGGATGCAAACTTATTTACGTTGCCTTTGGGACTTCTATGTCAGACTGCCTGAGCGGGGAATCGAACCCACGATCTTTGAAGTCAAAGGCCAAGATCCTACCGCTGAGCCAGACTGACACGGCCAGCGGTGTTTAGCGTATTTAGTCTACCTTTGGTTATTGATAGCCGAACTCGTTCAGGATATTAGATTTATGCTTCCATTTAAAACAGAAACTAAGTTTTGCATGTATTATTGCCTCCAACTTCAGAATTAGCAATGTTATAAGGAGTTTTTTTGTTTTAATATCTAACTGCATCTGTAAAAGACTTAAAACCAAATAAAAACGTCAAGTTTGCCACAAAAAAAAAGGTTATATGATTGAATTTTCACTTTACTTGTTAAAATGTACACAGATAAAATTGGATGATTTTTAATTTAAGTAGTCAAATGTACAATTCAGACAATTGTATCTTAACCCATTCAATGGTAGTTGCCTCCTTTTCACCAAGGCACAGCAAACAATGCTTTAACAATGCTAAAAACAACAATACCTTTTCCCTAAGAATGAGAATTTGGAAACAAGGAAACAATGCTGAAGCAATGGTGTGTAGCAATAATGCTGCAAGCAAACATGCACCAAAACTGTGGACAAAATCAATGAATTCAAGACACCGCCACACTAAGCGAAGTAACGTAGTCGTGGACCCGTATACTATAACAAAGCAAATTGTTGATACGCCATATTATGTAGGTTATGTAAATATCTTCTCCATGTCGCATTGCACTTGGTTTCATGAGTGAAAGGAAAAAAAAATATGTAGGTCGGAGGAAACAATGACTGCTATCGATGAAATAGTCACAAAAAGGCAC
>JAHWFP010132242.1:17900-31003 GCA_023313725.1 Lithobius niger | reverse complement strand
GAAGGCACTTTGGGGTATTTCATAGGGATCCATGGCTGATTCGATTATTACTCTTAAGAAAGACTTGTGCACCAAATTTATGTTTTCTGCAAAATTTCTGCAAAAATTTGTTCTCCACTTAATTATTTCTGCCCAGTGCTCTACAATAATAGATGCTCTGCTGACGAGAATAGTGCAGTCGCACCAAAATCGTGTCCAAAAGGCCCTGGCCGGTTGTATATTTTAAGCTATACAAATTGAAAATCGGTTCATTGGTTCGATCTCTAGGTAAGGGCAAAATTTCTAGCCCATTTGGCTTTCCGTGACAAGAATATTGTAGTTACATGCAAACGACCCTAGGCCTTGTCCGTACCTATGTTTTAAGCTGTAGAACTAATCGGTTCAGTGGTTCGATCTCCAGGTGAGGGCAAAGAGTCCCAACAGCAACATTAATGATTTTTGCCCAGTGCTCTACTATTATAATTGCTCTGCAGACGAGAATACTGCAGTCAGATCAATATCGGGTTCAAACGGCCCTGGTCGGTGTTAATACCTACATTTTAAGCTATACAAATTGAAAATCGGCTCATTGGTTCGATCTCTAGGTGAAAGCAAAAGTTCTAGCCCATTTGGCTTTCCGTGTCAAGAATATTGTAATCACATCAAAATCGTGTTCAAAAGGCCCTGGTCGGTGTTAATACCTACATTTTAAGCTATACAAATTGAAAATCGGTTCATTGGTTCGATCTCTAGGTGAGATCAAAAGTTCTAGCCCATTTGGCTTTCCGTGTCAAAAATATTGTAATCACATCAAAATCGTGTTCAAAAGGCCCTGGTCGGTGTTAATACCTACATTTTAAGCTATACAAATTGAAAATCGGTTCATTGGTTCGCTCTCTAGGTGAGAGCAAATGTTCTAGCCCATTTGGCTTTCCGTGTCAAGAATATTGTAGTCACATCAAAATCGTGTTCAAAAGGCCCTGGTCGGTGTTGATACCTACATTTTAAGCTATACAAATTGAAAATCGGTTTATTGGTTCGATCTGTAGGTGAGAGCAAAAGTTCTAGCCCATTTGGCTTTCCGTGTCAAGAATATTGTAGTTACATTAAAATAGCCTACGAAAGGCCCTATGCCTTGTCCATACCTACGTTTTAAGCTATAGAACTTGAAAATCGGTTGAGTGGTTCGGTTTCCAGGTGAGAGTAAAAAGTCATAACAACAACATTAATGATTTCTGCCCAGTGCTCTACAATAATATTTGCTCTGCCGACGAGAATATTGTAGTCACATCAAAATCGTATTCAAAAGGCCCTGGTCAGTGTTAATACCTACATTTTAAGCTATACAAATTGAAAATCGGTTTATTAGTTCGATCTCTAGGTGAGAGCAAAAGTTCTAACCCATTTGGCTTTCCGTGTCAAGAATATTGTAGTTGCATTAAAATAGCCTGCGAAAGGCCCTAGGCGATGGCCATACCTACGTTTTCAGCTATAGAACTTGAAAATCGGTTCAGTGGTTCAATCTCCAGGTCAGAGCAAAGAGTCCTAACAACAACAACAAGAAGAACAACAAGAACAACAACAACAACAAGAAATGACCATGCTGTGGACGCCGAACGGTTCAATTGTTGTCATTAAAATTTGTAATGCGGTGAAATAGTTATGACACGACCCCAAATACCGAATTTCGTTGGTCTATGTCAATTTTGGGCGAAACTATTGGAGTTCAAAGTTTGACGTTTAACACGGAAGTTCATACTGAGGCTTACATAAGGACCGCTACTGCGGTCCTTGATAAAAGAGTCTTTTCCATGGCTGATTCGTTTTATACTGCTAAGAGTGACTTTTGCACCCAATTTCATGTTTTTAGCTTGATCTATAAGACTTTGTTGCCCAAACCCCTGGGAGGCGTCACGAGGAGGTTCTGGGGCGGGAGGGGGGTGGGGGGTGGGGGCACTGATGGCACTTTGGGTATTTCATTGGGGTCCATGGTTGGTTCAATTTTTATTGTTAAGAAAGACTTGTGTACCAAATTTTTTATGTTTTCTGCAAAATTTCTGCAAAAATTTGTTACTCCACTTTATGATTTCTGCCCAGTGCTCTAGAATAATAATTGCTCTGCCGATGCGAATACTGCAGGAACATCAAAATCGTGTTCAAAAGGCCCTGGTCGGTGTTAATACCTACATTTTAAGCTATACAAATTGAAAATCGGTTCATTGGTTCGATCTCTAGGTGAGAGCAAAAGTTTTAGCCCATTTGGTTTTCCGTGTCAAGAATATTGTAGTTACGTTAAAATAGCCTGCGAAAGGCCCTAGGCCTTGTCCAGACCTACGTTTTAAGCTATAGAACTTGAAAATCGGTTCAGTGGTTCGGTCTCCAGGTGAGAGCAAAGAGTCCCAACAACAACAACAACAACAACAACAACAACAACAACAACAACAACAACAACAACAACAAGAAATGGTCATGTTGTGGACGCCGAACGGTTTGATTGTTGTCATTAAAATTTGTAATGTGGTGAAATAGTTACGACACGACCCCAAATACCGAATTTCGTTGGTCTATGTCAATTCTGGGCGAGACTATAGGAGTTCAAAGTTTGACGTTTAACATGGAAGTTCATGCTGAGGCTTACAACAGATAAATACAATACAAATCACCCATCGACAATCAACTGTTTCTTTATTGTTAAGTATATGCCTTGCAGCTGAAGTTTGCTGATTGGCGTTGTTCCCTAATGGTTAAAACAACGTAAAACAATAAAACTGATAGTTCAGGGTCCTGTAACTGCGGAATGGATCGATCAAATGAGAAAGTAGTCTCCTTGAGGATGAAGAACCAGGAAATTTCTGGCTTAGATCATGTTTCAGATTTTACGTAGGTGCAGTAGTTTTTTTTTTCTGAAATGGCGGCAGAACAAGAAGAAGAAGCACAACAAGAAGTAAACCGTTTTCAAATTTACGTCTGGCTCCCTACCTTGACTGTTGCACAGAATTGCATAATTTTTGGCATAAATATACCTTCCATACTTATCTACTATCTGTCCAAGTTTGGTCGAAATATATTGAGTAGGAACGGAGATATTAGTGTTTTAGTTGGGCTAAACTTTGCTAGAGTGAGGACTTCAACCATATGATAAAATCCTTAACTCGGCCAGCTGGCGACTGAAACGGCGCCACAGCTATCGAACAATTCAGGTGTAGGAGCGTAATACTGATTAACAATTTGTGCAACAGAACCATAACCCCAACACCAGAAACGAAAGTCGGCGTTTGTTACCCAATGTGGGCAATAATGCACGAACATTCCCGTGAGCAAAGCATCATCCAGTTTGTTTATTTTCAAAACAGTTCCAGTTTCATTGCGTATATTACGCTAACCAAGGATTAAGGAGCGACTGAAGGGGAATGCGCTGACTGAGTGAATGAAGCGAACGAAAATCCGTGTTTGTTAGCCTGTTAGCGCAAAAACAGCTCGTAAGTACAAAATTATTGTTGTAACCATTCTTTGTATTGTCATTCAACAGTAGATTATAACATGCTTAAGTGTTGCACGCTTATCGTTTCAGTACTTATAAGTTAAGCAGCATTGGCCCCGATTGGTACTTGGGTGGGTGACCTCCTGAGAATCCATTCCGGGTGTTGCAGACATAGGGCCTTAGGGCTTCGTCGGGCAGATGACCGGGTGCGGTTAACGCTCGCTAAAACCCTTTGATTGTTTCAGTACTTATATTGTTAGAATGCACTGTTTTTGAAAATAGGTGGTTCACTAAGAGACTGAATATCTTTATTTTTTATTGCAAAGGTTTGGTCTTTTTTTTTTTACGGTACACGAATCCAAACTGAATTATCTGCCCCACCACGATAAAAGAGACAATTTTGCTGGAAAGAAGATTAGGAAACAAAATGCACATCGTTAGCACAGGTGGCAACGTGTTTTTTATGGAGAAAAAGTGTCCTCAATAACGTGACGGGGACATTTTATTTTATGTAGACTTACTGTTCTTGCAGTCCAGTGTAAGTGGCGAGTGATTTTAAACAGCTGGCGAGTTGATTAGTTTTAGCAGGGGTAGCATAAATATAAGAGGACGTGTATATAATGCGCTCCTGGTTTTAGTAATATTCGTCTGCCACCAGAATATTAGAACTGTATGAACATTTACCATTCCGTGAGTTTGTAGTATGTGTTCATGATTGAATGATTAACGTTAACCTCGGGAGAGCCAAGTGAAGGGGGATGCGCTGATTGAGTGAGCGAAGCGAACGAAAATCAGCGTTTGATAGCCAGTGCGCTCAAAAATCGGATTAAATTGACTTAAGCATGCGAAACATGGGCATACAATACGCCAAACCATGTCCATTTGGCTGGTGTAACGGCTAATGGGGCAATAGCAAACGTAAGAATTATGAATTAGAAAATTTATAGACGCACCAGACAAAAAATGTAAAGGTGACTATTAGACAGTGGCATTCTTTGTATTCACAGGCCTATGAAAGTTGTGATATCCAACCAAAACTGGTATAAGAGCAGCCGCCAAGTTTCCAAGAATGGTCGACCTTTCAAAGTAGTGATATCATTCAACCAGGGAAAGGCCGCCAAAGTTAATCCTATTAGCCAAGTTAATCGCACGGAATAATACTTTGGACGTTAAATGAAAACTTGAAGCAATCTTCTAGTTTTCATTTACTTTCGAACTATTAGTAGGTGCGATTAACTTGGCTAATAGGATTAACTTTGGCGGCTTTCCCTGGTTGAATGATATCACTACTTTGAAAGGCCGACCTTCTTGGAAACTTGGTGGCTGCTCTTATACCAGTTTTGGTTTTGGGTGGATAATAATTGCGGTACACGAATTGAATTATAAAGGTTTAGTCAGGGAAATTACGATTTTAAAATAGTAACGTCGTCTACTGGCGTCTGATTTGGTAAGTCCGTTGTTTTGGGGAGGAGGTAGGGGAGGGTGGCATCGCTCACATACCCACCCTCGGGACCCGCGCCTGCATGCAACGGCAACCCCTTCCCTATAATGCAATTGCCTTGTTCGGTAAACGCGGGCTGATCGTCGAAAATGCTAGCTTTGGTCGACGCAAGAGCCATCTAGCAAACGATTCTCGAACGAATTCTGCGTAACTTCTTCATAATGTCAATGGGAGGCGCCACTAACACAAATCGAAACCGTTCCATTCAAGCGAAAGCGAAAGTAGATAATGCACATCGTTATATAAGAGAGGGTAGAATGCTCGAAGGGTTAAGTGTTTCAAAAGGGAATTTCAAGAGATTACGATAATCGCGAACTCTTATGGCTCTGCGCGTCTGGGGGGGGGGAATTGAGGCTTAATGGCGCGTCGACAGCTTGGTCATTAGCGCCAACCTCAGTCACAGTGCAGCGGTCCGGGTTGCCACTGCACCACACATTACAGAGATATTATTCAAACCCCTAATCTAAATCTTGTCATACATCTGTACCTCCTGCAAAAATTGAAAAACACCGGACAGGAGGACAGACTTATCGCCCAATTGACGCACAATGTCATGCGGAAGATGGAAACGACGACGAAAACCATCAAGATGGCAACAATCAACAAGGAAGTGCCGGACCGTAAGTGGCCGCCGACACCAATAACTTTCAGGAGGGTAAACCCCCCGCAAAAGGAAACAGTGAGTAAGTCGAGTGTGACCAATGCGCAAACGGGCCAACACCGCCTCCTCACGGCGACTGCGGCGACACGCCGAGTGCCATTCCTCAACAGTGCCTTTAATAGCTCGTAATTTATTGCGCGTCTGGACCAGATGATGTTAAAAAATGAAATAACTACACTCATTGTGAAAGCACTTTCGCAGGGAATTTCTTTCATCACAAAGCCGCGTGTATAAATCGTTTGGCACCCATGGTTTTATACTAGGGTATTAGAAAATTATCTTTGAAAATTCAGTAATTTTGAAGAGTCAACTATTTATGTTCTAAATAACAGAAAAAAGTGTCTTCAAATCTTTAAAAACCAAACTTTGTTTAATTCTAAATTTTTGCGAAAGCACTCTTAACATCTTTAAACTGTTGAGTGACTATTTGGCAGAATTTTTGCTCTACGAAAATATCCAAAGCTAGGTTAAAAAATGTTGCATCAAAAAACATAACTGTAACCTTTGTTGCTCCTCACTTTTGTTGCTAGAAAACAAAACTCGGGCAAAATGTTACGTACATTACGTACAATGTTACGTACGTTGTGATCGGTTTTAAATCGGCATGCTAACGTTCGATCGAGCGGCATCGTCTTAGACTTATTAAGTAACACCAAGAATTTATAGGTTTGGGAGGAGAATTCGTAACTCTAAAAAGTCCCTATTGAAACACGTTAGATTCATCCCCATTAGTTCAGTCCGAGTTTTCAGAGGGCGCCACGTGTTCTATCTGGTAATTTTTGCTCATTTTTCAGCCCAAATTTAAAGTAAACTAAATTACAACTAAGCAAGGTTAAGTAATATTTAAATATAAGCTAGTTTCGTTTAGTTTAGTTTAATTTTAGGTTAAAAATTGAGTAGAAATTCCCACATAAAACACGTGGCGCCCTCTATAAACTAAGACTGAACTAATGTGAATGTATCTAAGACGTTTCATTAGGGGGTCTCAGTCACAAATTCTCCTCCCAACCCTATAAATTCTTGGTAACACTTTACCGGATGAAGGAATAATTTTGTGCTGAAGGTGAATAACGAAGTGCGTAGTTCACCATTCTTATTTTTATTACACTAGTTACGTAAGCAGCTCCGTTGCTCATCCATGTCTGTGGGAAAGAATGTAATAACACTCAACAAAACTGACTTCGTTGTTTGAGCGTTCTTCTTTCTAGCCTTTTTTATCAAGAAAATGGAGCTTTTTCAGGGCCCCTACCGGAATAGGGTCCTACTCTACCTTTACTTTTAAATTATTCACTGTAAAGAAAAGGATTCCCAAAATCGCGTCCTATAAATTTCTTAAGATTCCCTTCTAAATCGTTGATCTCATTGAATACAACCAGATGACGACTAACATTAGAATTTTTGGTAAAAATTCAAAATGACATACGAAAATGGGGTCCAAGAAGAAATCTTACCTTCTAAACTATTCACCAAATTGAATCAATGGCGGATACAAGAGATGGATAGAAGAGGTTGCGGCCACCTCCAAGGCACACTGAGCTTGTAAAAACTGCAAAAATTCTCGAAAAATGAAACAAATTTAGGCAAATTTGGGCAAATTCGATGAATTTAGGCAAATTTGTAAGGAGCATGAGAGAGAAGGGAGACCAGACTCAAAAGGCTAGAAATTTGACAAACGCTATGTGTGGAGGCTTTGTAACATGTTGGTGCAGATCGCGAGCAGCACTATTTTCAGATTCGGTTGTTTGCAACGTGGACCAGTTTGTATTGAGGAAATAGAAATCTTCAATCATGATAGATGGGATCGCTGGAACAGACGAGAAAAAATGATTGAAACGGCAATTAGGGCTGGCCAAATGTACTGCAAAGCTATTTAAAGGATTAGGCTATGTGTCAGCAGCCAATTATTTGGAGCTGGTAGTCGCCATTCAAATTACGCCGGCAATAGAGGAATTCCCACTCTCAATCTGGGTCAGTGGAGGAGCCAGTATTAAGGACAGGGGGTATATAGGTTTTGATAAAAGTAGGAATGACCCATGGTAATTCGTAAGCCTGTCGCAGCGGTGGAGGAATCTGGCTAAGATACGGGAAGACCTTCTATCTTGGCTGTAAGGTGGATCTCAGTTATGCAGATAATGTCAGGATTTCCCACAGCAACAAAAGCTTTTCGTTCGTCAAGTGTGTTAAAAATATCCTCTGTAGTGAGGGTGCTAGGGTGGTGACAGGAGAGTGCTTTAATAGTGAATCTTAAGTGTACATCAGTGATGGCACCGGATCTACATTAACTGGGCTGTGGGCTTCATCTTCAGAAGCAAGAGGAGTAGAAAGATTGATTTCATCACTTTCATCTACTCACACTCCATTCACCTGATGATCTAGGTGGAAAGATATTTTTTTTGGTCCGGATCGTAACATTGTTGACCAGGTCGCAAAGTGGGTGCATTAGTTGATTTGGCCTCAAAAAAATTAATCGACGGGCCTTTGGACATTTATGAGCCCCAGATGCAGTGGTGGTTTTCTGGAGGGTGGCCATACTGGAGTACTTTCATTTTTAGGGGTGGCTTACGTTTAGGGATGGGCGATATTACGATATTATCACGCTATACCACACACACGATAGTGTAATCGCAATACTTTTCGTGTTTCGCGATTATCGCAGCTTCGAGCTCACTTCGTCTGGTTCACATCGGAGCGCGGCGTTGTCAATAGTTTTGATAAATATTGACCGATTTTGACGTTCAAATATACCATTTTAATCGTTTTTTCTCCAGTTTTCCAATAATGCAAACCACAAGTCTCTAGCTGCAACTGTTCTGAAGTTATTTATAATAAACTATCTACCTTACATTTTTAAACAAACATGGCCTCATCATGGATAAGAAAAACTGCTGCTCGCTGCTAATTCTAACAGCACTAATGTAAAACATAAAGTGCTTGGCTGTTGATTAATTAATATCAACATTTAAACATCTTATACTTAAAATATTTGGAAGTGCCTAATTAATTTGAATAAATAAGAAAAAGTTTTTTTCCATAATTTTATATTAACAATAATTAACACGTACACTAACTAGTCCTAGGCCTAAAGTATGTAGTTAGTAGGCTTACTGTAGGAGTACTGTTGTAACGACCAATTCATTAAAGGGATATACCTCCCAGCGCCATTTTTTCGATCCACCACATCAAGTACGGCCCCAAAGGTCATTTACTTACCGTTAGTCTTTCCCTTGCTAAAAAACCGTTTTAAAATGTGGCGTCTAGGAGATTTTCTGTTGAATAGTGTTAACTATATTTAAGAACGAACCGTAACTATATGATGCATTGCGCGCGTACAATAATCATGACGTTTCAACTCTGTGTGTACATCTACTAATTTTCTAATAATTACCATGAGATCTAAAATCTAATAGACTAATGCGGTAAAAATTAAAATTAATTATTCCAATAGATCGCCGAAGCAAAAATTATAAGACACTACCCTAGAAAATTATAAATTGTGATTTTAAAATACGTGAATCATTCCGGTTTGTAACGACACAATCGTTGACTTGAGTCTGTCTCGTGTACTATTCCCAAAGCCAACCGAGACAGCAGCTGTGCGAGGAACGCAGCTACCACCCCAGCCGACCTTGGCGGTGTAATTGCTCGGACGACGATCCACGCGTAGCTGTAATTTGGCACGCGGAATGTTACAAGGCAGGCCGGGTGTCCCTTTAACTTAAAACAGCCTGGCATACATATTGAGAAATGTCACAATAATCGCAAATATCGCATATCAAGGTATTGCAGTAATCGCGTAGTCGCAATTTCATTATCGCCCATACCTCCTTACGTTTATGGCTGGTGAAGTACGACACATGGGTAAGGAGGCCAAACGATAACGACGAAGTCAATAAAAACAGCAAGGTAGTTTTCTATGGTGATACAGAACGAGGTGTAAGTTGGATGTGCAGCATGTAGTGAAAAACAGCCAACCGAGATTCCAAGCATTTTTTATATTAAGGTTTGGACGTGCTCTTTTGTCTGCTGACGTGTAAACCAACCACGAAAACTTTGATAAGTTGGTGAGATTTCCAGAGTACTGCAGCTTGGTAGTCAGAATTGCTAGGTGAAAAAAAAAAACGAATTTTCAACCTACTCTATGTACTGCTAGGTGAAAGAGCAGAATTAGGGCCGACCAGACGGGCAAGAAAAGTTCTGTTATTACTACCAGTATCCATATCATGTTTTCCATCTTTGTTAGTATCACATGTATGTTTGTGATACTCTTTTCGCGAAAGGCAGGACTAAAGTCAATGTGTCAGTGGGTGGCTCGGAAATGGCGATGGTGACCATGGGTGGGAACATGACACAATCTGTTGGGCTGGTGCGTCATTGGAATTAAAGTCAAGACCACTAGAGATAGGAATTTCGTTACTGATTTGTCTGGTGTTGCAGGGAAGCGGTCGTATCGAATCTTAAGTTTGTCTTTACAGTCGAGAATGACAGGTTTTTACCAGAACTGGAAGTGACTACTTCTCTGTAACCTAGTTTAGGCGAGGTGCCAGAGAATCGGGGGGTGAGGTGGAAAACATACTTGTCAAATTCGTTCCCGGACACGTCTTGCTATTGCGGGTGACTCTTGGAAACAAGATGGGGCCACCTCCAGAATGAGTATGATTTTTGGGGTAGAATTGGACCGCAAATTCCCGTTCTTCTACTGTGATTAATACCGGCGTACCCCTGTCGAACTTTGATCGTAATGTTTTTAACTTCAGTTTCTTTTAACATCCTGTCACAGTCTGATGATGTCACAGTCTGATGTCTGATCACAGTCTGACATTATGTCCAAAATTCAACAGAAATAGGTTTGCATCTGTTCTTATTTATCACAGCGCTGTTGCCTTCCCAGAATCTGCTTTAGCAATCTGCTGTGAAAATTACTTAATTCATGGATGCCAGCATTCCTTGCTACATGATTGTTTTTTAATTTTTTGGTCTTGTTGGTGGAAGCTTTTGACTATGTCTCTCCCTGGATTCTACGACGGGTGTTTACATCTTTAAACTGCAGTTTCATTTCTCTCCCCTTACGCATCCCGTTTTCGTTCTGCCACACTTCATTCAATACATTCAATACATTGCTAAGTGAGCTTGAAGGTTTGATCAGGGGGTTGTAACTGTACTAGAAACAATGCATTCCAATCATTCGCAATCTGCAGTCCTTCAGGCGCTTCACCGACGCCGGTAATGCCAACATGGCGGAGCTAACTTCCTGTTCTTGTCTGAATGAGATTCACGAGAGACCAATCCTACAATCTATTTATTTATTTATTGTGTTTGCAAAGTTATTGCAACGCCCTATAAATAGCATAACAACAATTTTAGATTAAAACAACAATTAATAAAAAACTGAAAAAAACATGGTGGGCACTCTCGTCTGAATGAGATTATTGAGACGCAACATCCCATAATTCATCATTCCTGACGTAATGGCTCCTACGGTGTAACAATATGGTCTATCTACTTGTACAGCGAACCCAACGAAATATTAAAGGAAGGTTGTCACAAACGTGAAAATCTGTGCTTCTTAAAAACGATGCAAACAGCAATTTATAAACTCGAAGAGCTATTGGAAAATTAGTTCAAACTGTTGCCTGTCCGAGGATAAATTTTGCAAACAGTATCACAGTTTGACTCTATCTGTGCGTATTTTACTCTAATCGCCGGACTTAAGATTCTCCAACATTTGTCAGTTATTGCGACTGAATTTGTCCGCCATGTTCAACCTTAATGGCGGTTGCCATCCCATAATCTCAAAGCGGAAGTATCACTAATGGCTGCGCCTTAAATTGTGAATTTGCTTGTATGGTAAATGCAGTTTACCCTATAATCGTCCTAGGTTTGATGCACTACAGCATGAGCTGTTAGCGGCTGATGATGAGAGGAACAATTACTCTATTCAGATTCCAATTCGGAAATGCGAGGAACTTTACATGCCACAATCGACACGAGCGAAAGGGGTCACAAGGCCTTTCGCATCTCGAAAATCCCAGGAGTGGCAAAGTCAGGGTCGAACCCTGGGACCTCTGGGCGTTAATAATAATCTTGAACTAAACCCTGATAAATGTATCGCAATGCGTTTTTACCCCTGCTGTGTACAGGATCCTTGTTGACAGCAAATTCCAGATAAATTACCAAGCAGACTTTATTGTTGGCAAGGTTATTGACAATGTTCAATTCATCCCTAATTAATAAAAAAAACTTATCAGTCCCTTGTTCCGAATCCTCTACATAACAATACTTAGGTTATTACTCTAAAGACACTACTAGCATGTCAGCAGCCTTCCTTTTCTTTGCTCTGTCGACTGGAATCCTACCAGGGACGAGTGAAGAAATAGACAACTCGGACAACTTTCCTGTGGTGAAAGTCCAAAGAGAATCTTCCAACAGTTTAAAAAACACGTCATACATGGCTGATCCTAGCTTAACAACTTGATATCAACCATTCAGGGTTGTTTTTCTGCTCTACAACTGCTGGTATAGGCCATGACTACCTATTTTTTCGTTCTAAATCCGGCCATAATGTAACGGATTGCTATAGAGTCTGTGCTGTGCTGTGATACTGAAGTGTGCATTGTGTTCAGCAAGTCCTAATTTTAAGGCTAGCTGTTCAGAATTCGATGATTTATTGTGTATTGAGTTAGTAAGTCCTAATTTTAAGTGCAACTGTTTCAGAATTCTATGTTTTAGCGTGTATTGCGCTCAAAAGTCTAATTTTAAGGCCAACTGTTTAAGAATTCTATGCCTTAGTGTGTATTGTGTTTAGCAAATCATTAAGACTGCTGTACAGAATTGTAAGATCTATTGTGTATTGTCAATAAGTTCTAAGTTTAAGGCCAGCTGTTTCAGAATTCTATATTTAATTGAATATTGTGCTCAAAAGTCCTAATTTTAAGTCCAACTGATTCAGAATTGGTAAAACTGGTAATATTATGGAAAGAATTATTAGGCAGAACATGTTGATATTCGTTAACGATAATGACGATCAGCACGGTTTTCTTCCACGTAGGTCAGCTGTTTTGCAATTACTTGAAGTTCTTGAGGATTGGACAAAGAACACTGACAACGGCATACCAACTGATGTCCTTCTTCTTGATTTCGCCAAACCGTTCGAGTCTGTTATCCATACTAAACTAATTACAAAACTAAGGAATTATGGTTTTGCTTGTAGGCTTGTTTCATGGATTGAAGAGTTTTTAGCTAGGGGTACGCAGAAGGTGGTTGTGGGCACCACACTGTCGGATTTACTGCCAGTTACTAGAGGAGTCCCACAAGTGTCTATTATAGAACCACTTTTTTTGTATTGTCTTGTAGTGATAGTTCTACCATCCTAAAAAAGTTTGCTGATGACGTAAAATTACATCGTCCCTCCACTAATCATTCAGTCTACATTAGACTTTCTGCAGCACTATCCTGTCTTTTTACCTGGTCTGAAGATTGGCAGT
>JAHWFP010132242.1:0-17616 GCA_023313725.1 Lithobius niger | reverse complement strand
AGTTAGCGTAAATTGTACTTATCAATGCCCTACTTTAATGGCAACTTTAACGGAATTCTGTAATTTATGTTATCTTTTTTCTACCGATATTCTGTATTTTTCCCGAAAATAAACTACATTGCTTGCTGTAATAACAATATACATTTTATTACCATGGATAACGGAATATTTACATCTCTCTTTTGCCTCAAAACAGTGTAACATTATGAGGAGCGGAATAAATTACACGTCAAATACTTTGAATACGTTAAAAGGACAAGGAATAAAGAAATATCTGTATTAAATACACGTTACGTACATATCCGCTTCTCCCATACACCACAAACTGGAACAATACAATAGCAAACTTTAAAAAAAAAAGGAATATAAATAATGTCTGTAATAAATACATTTTAAAACTTCACAATCATAAGACACGGGGATGATGTTTGTAGTACATACACATTTTTTACGTTAACAGTTCACAAAACCTAAATATTAAACGTTAATTGTAAATATATACCTCTTGATAAATTATACAGAATAACGACCCTACATAAAAATTATCGTATTAACAACAACCTGACTAAGAAAATTATTATAACGTCAATAAATAATGCTAAATAATAATATACCTTTTTGACAGTGTTAGACTAGAATCATCATTAAGGTGTGTCAATGTATTTCGTGATAAAATAATCGCAATGACGAGCAAATTACTTCAAACAATTATTCTAACAATAGAATTATTCTGCTTTTTGTGATAAATAAATAAATTGTAATGTTCTGCAAATATTTGTTGTTTGCTTTTTGTGGTCTCAAAACTTTCCAGATTACATCCCATAGTTGCTAAAGGTGCATGGTAGCCTTCTACACTACCCTGACCAACACAGACTGACAGGGACTTTACCAGCTTCCCCTGTCCATTCATCGACAACATGAGCTTTCTCAGCTACCGCTGCCCTGCTACGACGACCAATAAAACTGAATATGTAATTGGTTATGCAGTAAATATTTAAAGGTACATTCCTCCCGGTTGGCTATCCTGTATGGCTCATTTTTCTAAATTACTTCAGACGTGTAAAAATGTTTCAAATGCATTCATTTTCCTGTTTTTTCCCCCCTGGGTTAGAAACGGCTTTGCTACATTCACTCTAACCTATATAAATGTTGCGAAAGCTATTTCGCGCAGGATGCTCCAATATAGTGAGAAAGTATGGCTTTTTAAGTAAGTCATTTTAAGAAATATGCAACACAGTGTTGAGATGTCTATTGAAGCAACGATAGAGACAAAACTCTATTGTGTACGCTTCATTCATTTTTTTTAACGTGAAAATCACCATCACACACGAGTTTTTTCTTCGCGGTGGTCATTGTAACACTGAAGTTCTTAGGGAAAATTAAAAAAAAATACCTTTGTTTAACAGGAGATTACGAGCTAAATCTACTATGCGAGTGGGCGGGTTTTATTTTTATTTTTTATCAAATTTTTAACAAACATGTATCTAAAAAAAAAAGTTTGTAAGTCAAAATGCAAACATTTTAAAATTAATCTGTGTACTCCAAAGTTAATTATTATGCAATTTAGTATTGTGCTTTCTTTATATATTAGAATTAACAAGAATTAATAGGTATTTGGCGGTTCTTCTTTTTGGTTATGTAATTTTACGCTGAATGCAGCGAACAGGTTCAGCTGATTACTAACACGACTTCACAATTGCACGAACATGAAGCTAAGTAAACAATTAGCCTATGGAATGCAGCAAAGTTTTTACGAAGTGGATAAAAACGACATCATGCGGAGAAGTTTTTGACATGAGGGCGGTCCTGATGGCCAAGATATATTTTTGTATTGCCCTTAAAAAAGTATATCCATTTAAAAAAGAGAACACACAAATATCCCCAAATGTAGGGAAGAGGCACTACAGCTCGTTTCTCTCTGTCGGCTAGCTACGAGTTTTGAACAGGTATTGACACACCTTTGCGACAAAACTAATGTTGCAATGGCAAAAGGCCTTTTTATCAATAAATACTTCTCTTATCTGCTTTTACAGGGTGTGGTGCTCTCGCCGTAGGAAACGCCTTGGGGCTAGCTATTTTTTTACACCGCAGTAAACATTATGCAACAAAAGCCACAACCTATACACAAAATTAAATCTGACTAAACTAAAAACGGCGACTCGTTAAAACACGCAAGCTTCCTTACAAACTCCAAAACTATGAGCAACCTCAACATTTAGAAACGACTAATTCTAAAATTCTCATTTTTACACTTTGCTACTTTTAGCAAGTAGGAAAGAGTGGGTCTCATACAACAACGACGTGAACTTTTTTTTTTTAATCATATACTCGAATACGAACTACTAGCAACAGGTGTTCTATCCTAAACCGAATCCATCTACAACTCTAGACAACAATCTTCAGTCAGTTTGTGGTTGTTGAGGTTTTATCAAGAAATCTTCGCTCCTGACGGAGAGGAAAACCACAAGTTAATAAAAACAGGACATAGAAATATAATTTTCGACAGAAATTTTCCCATCTTGTTCACAATAAAAACATTAAAAACACAAAATTTAAGAGTCCAACAATCAGGTTCTCTGGTCAACAAGGACTGCCATCTTGAACTGTTCATCAACGAACACTCCATCTTCGAACTGTTCCAAGATTCGAATTTTGATTGAATCAAAATTCAAATTCAATCGAGTATTCGACCTTGCTTGCTTCGCTCGTTCGACCAATTATGTAAAAGTAAGTTTTATGTCTTGTAAAACTCTGCGAAGCTCATCAAACACATCCAAGAAACGGAAAATGTGTTGGCTTCCGGAGTTGGAAGAGCCCAAAAAAAATGGGATCTCGACACCCAGTTTGTACCAAGCCCGGGACATTCTGTCGCCGGCCCTGAAACCAGTTGGTTTTTTGCCTGACCAGGCCCTGACCAGGCCCTTTGCTAAGTTGTTAACAGAAATTTGTTTTAAATTGAGAACGATATGGGTAGTTGGTTCCAAACGTGACTCAGTATCATAAACAGGTGCTGGAACGGTCAAACACAAATTGGGTTCAATGATCAAAAGGTTTAACGAGTTGAAGTGCTGGTAATTCCAAACTGTCAAATGCTTAAAAGTTAAATACTCAAAAGGTTTATGAGAAAAATGTTGGTAATTCAGAAAGTTCAATGCCCAAAATTAAATATTCAAAAGGTTTAACGAGATGAAAGGTTGGCAATTTAGGCAATGGCAGTGTTGTTTATGTCAGTGCAGCATGTCAATAAATAATCAACATTTCAAATAAGTGTTTCTTACTTCACTGATTTACTCGTCCTCTCTGAAGTGAATATTGATTAAATCAGTATCGTAAATTGTAAGATTTATGCACACATCGTAAAAACTAGAATTACAATCCATAACATTAACGCCCTTTTAACCACGCATTAATTCTATTGGCAGGCATGGGGCCTCTTAACCATGCAATAAAGTTGACTTTTTGTGTACTTAAAAAAAATCGAATAACACTTTCTATACAAGAAAAATCATGGTGGCTATGCACAAAATGTCATAAGAAAAATGCTGAAAGTCTGGCACCACGTACTAAAAAGAGAATATAATAATGCAACATGAGGCGTTATAATTTGATAACATGTTTTAGGCTACATAAGTTTAAAAATTATTGAGCTAGAATCTTGGTGTCAACACCACCGGATAGCTCTCGAAAGAATGGTTGGAATGGTACATTAAAAAGTTCAAAACTATCAAAATTTTGCTAAGTTATCGGGAAAAAATCGTATCGCTCCAGAAACTACCTAAACACAAAAACTGAAAATGTCCCTTAATTTAGGAAAAAGCAAAAATTCGCAGAGTAGCGGACATTTCTCATGCCTGAATTAGACACTCAGGAAAATAAATTGCGTAGCTATCAGCAGAATGCCCAAAACTGACCCGGGCTTCATATTCATAATTTTAAAACATGGAGAAAGCATTCGAGAGGGACAATTATTACCCATCCACTGTCAATAGCCAGTCATTAAATTTATCGTTACCACATGGTTTTCATAATTAGTTTCACAATTTTTTTTTTATTTCAGGAGGTAGCTGCTATTTCTAAAACAATTGGTGCATTAATTCCTAGTTTTGACCCAAATTCCATCACTTTTCCCTACGTATTTCTACTTGATAAATTTTTGTGAGTGAAAATGAGCATTTACTGTCACACACCTCCATTAAGAAGTTGCCATTATTGATAGTTGGAAGCAAATTAATAAACATTAGCCATTTGGTTTTTCAAAAATTGATTAAGTCTTTAACTTAATTTCCTACTTCGTGCTTTTTTTCTGCAATTCCTGCCTAACCAATAGCTTCATACTTTTACATTATTTTTGCTAAATTAATATTTTGTGTCTTATTTTGTGTACATGATGTTTCATATAATGATCAATTGTTGAACGTCAGAATCGACTGATATCATAGTTTGGCTGATCAATACCTGACACAACAACAAAAATTGGTTATACCATTAAGTTATTTATTGGTCTCCTGATTATTTATTGGTCTCTGATTATAAAACTCAAATTTGCAAATTCTCATCTTGTTTGCATATTTTAATAAAAAAAAATACTGCCTTTAATAATCACGTATAAAATTATTTCATAGTAAAGGCTAGTTAGCGAAAATGCTACTCAGTTTTAGTTTTAAATGATTCAGGTTTTTTCAGTATTTTACACCAAAACTGCGTACCATTAAGCTTGTTGAATTTGGATTTGATTTAAATTTGTTTTGGGTATAAAATTTGAATTTGGATTTGAGTAGCATTAGGAAATTTTGTTTGGGTAATACATTCTTATTCTGCTTGATTAAAACACTTATCAAAGTAAAAGCATTTTCATATAACTTGAACAAAACACACACTTCAGTATTGGTGACTATTAGTATTGTTATGCCTAAGACACTAATACCAATGCCAATGTCAATGACAATCACTCCCTATTTGCAATCCCTGAAGCTTAAAAAGCTCTAGAAACTTTTGCTTGTAACTGAATGATATCATAAATTTCAGTTAATAAACACTTATTTCAACATATACTTCTTGCAGACAATAGAAAAATCATAACATCAAACATGACAAAAAAGGCCAACCACACTGCAGAGCACATTTAAAAAGGACTTTCAACATACAACAAACTGTAACAATTAATAGCATACGACTGCATTATATAACAACGTGACATACACATTTAACAGCAATTAGCTAACTAACTCACAAATGTGTATACCCCACAATAGTAGGCCTAGTATGAAGCCGTCGCAGTAGACAGGCACAATTAAATCTCATTTTTTTTTCTATATACACAAGGCCCAATATTTGTACAAATTTGGTAAATAATACTTTTTGACACATCACAGTGGATATGCATTATAATTTCTTTTAAGTAATAATATTGTTATTAATAATACTATTTACACCTGTTTATACATGCTGACGTCAATCGAGTTACTGTTTTATCAATACTTTCCATTATATGAAACTAAATTAAATAACAAACAATAAAATATGTTTTACCATTATTAATGGATGTGAAAGTAGCAAGAATGAAAACTTAATAGTTTTAAAAAGTTTCGAATTTAACTAGTTTTTTTAATACTTAGAGGATGAAACTTCCTTTTATCTGTCAACTTAATATTTAAATTTTAACTACATGAGCAGTTTAGTTTATCTAATTTCAAGTTCCAGCCAAAAGAAAAATTATTGTGAGAAATTCTGTATATCAGATATGAATGCAGCTGGTAGGCTAGGAACACTAACACCTGTATTAAAGGATGGTGAGGTTTCTCTATCTTCTCCGACTGAAATTGATTTCCGCTGATAAGAGTTCTGAACAACAATAGCTTTCCCTGCTCCCGTGTTCCACAATGCTACTGAAATATAACAGCTTTCTACAACCCGTGGACCATGTTCCGAAATGCTACTGAAATGTAAAAGCTTTCAACAATCCATGCTCCATCTTCCAAAATGTTACCGACTCAATTTGATATTAAGCGGAATTTGGACAAATTGTCAAAGGAAGTGAGCGCCTTCCCTAAGTTACAAACTATAACTTGCAAAAAGACTTACAACACTGCAATAATACATTGTAATCCATTTACGTCAGCTTAACTGAGCCTAACCATCAGCTGCTGATCCATACTGATCTTACTTCATTGTCGTACTGTACCGATATCATCTGCCAGTAGTTATGTCATGGAACAACACCTTCTTTATCCATAATTTTTCAAAACAATTTGCCATATTTCCCCGAATCAGCACCCGGGCATTTATTGTTTCGTGACGTGCTAAATCCAGTGCTAATTGAAGGCAAGGTACTTTTTTGATACCCCGTGCTTATTATTTTAGACAGCAGATCCAATTGCCCTTAAACTGCATGGACTTGACTTACGTATAATTTGATGATACTATACAGTTTTACTTTACGAGCTTGTTAACTTGTTAAAGACATCATACTTGAGTTATAGTGATCTCTTGGAAATACACCAGTTTTTTTATATATATATATATATATATATAAACAGCATCGTGGAGCTTATTCAAGGCGTGGTGATTTTTATTTTCCCCATGAGCTAATTCTGGCACTTAATCAAAACCCTTTGCTCTTTCAGGGCCAAGTGCTTAATCAAGGAAATACGGTACCAGCTTTGCAATATCAAAAATATTCGCCGACCGGTTAAATAAAGCTTCTTAAACATCCTCAAGTTTTATTACCGTAACTCCAATTCACGATGCGTCCGTTTTCCGTTAGCAATAATTATATGGCAAAAAGTTGTTACTAATGACTGGGAAGTGGAAAGTGCTTAAAATTGTAGATTAGAAACAGGCTGAAAATTACCAGTACCAAACTGGCAGTGTTAAATGTAACAAACAGTTGTTTGAATCAGGCCACAATCAGCACTCGGTTAAAATGTGTTACTTTCTTGCTCTTTAAAATTCTTTTCACCTGCATCAGCACTGCACATTTCTTTTCAAGCTTTTCTACTTCGTTTTACTTCGACCCCTTCCCCCTAAAAAAAACAATTTATGAATTACATGCTACAGCCAATGAAAAGTACTCTTATTTGATGTAAAGTTTTTTAAATGTCATTATAACCATAGAAGGATCAGAAAAATCGAACGTAACCATTAGGGCCGATTTACAATTGGTGTTATTATTGTTTTTAAGGCTGATATGAATCAGTAATGGGGCATAAACCGATGTGCAATTGGTTTACAACTGATGCATCTAACCCCTCGGTCATTTTACCCACTTATTTTGGTTTCACCAAGGACCTCCGACACTGTTCTTCCGTGGTCTTTTTAAGCATAAGCATATGTGGTTACACACTTTTGCCAACTCTAGAATTCACAAATATGGATCAAGCTTAATTCAAAAGCATTGTGTTAAGTGACTATCAACCATAGACGGGATGGAAATTTCACATACTTAGTGGTTCAAAGGCAAAAGTGAGCCCGAATTTTAAAAAAGCCTTTATCAGATCTCTCAAATTTGTCATATTACGAAAGGATGCGACGTTACACTTCACTTGATATTGTATTACGTTTAAAAGAGGATAGTTAAAAAGTTTAAATAGGAACAAAAGATTTGAGATATTTATACCCACCTAGTGCCATGCAATACAGATCGAATTTAAAAGAGCTTTCTGTTAAAACTGTTAGAATGTATGAAAATAACCCGCTTCCCAATCTTGAGTTGTGTCATGCTTATAATCATAAATATTTCACTATAGTCATCGCAAGATACTAAAATGTGTATATGGAACTGTCGCAGTGAAGTACATTAATCTTGATACAGTTAGAAAGTCTAGCCCAATCAGCCATGTGACACTACACATATTTTTTTTAAACAATTAGATTAAATAATAGTTTCTCTGGTAAAACCATTCCTGAACGAAATATTATGATTAATGCCCTTTTTTTCTGTTGAGATTATCTCGAACCAGGGAAGGGGGACAATTGTGCTAGGAAATATTATGATCCTAAGATTCCTCAGACTCATCTGTTATGAGTACAGGGTTACCTAAATATTGAATGTTGTTTGGAAGTCCACCCCTTTGATATTAATGAAACACACATAACGCCTAACCTTGTTTAATTCCCATGAGTCTTGTTTCTATGGCATCTACCATACATGTAATCTGAATTCTTTAATTTTTAAATTAGGACAAAGAAAAGTATGAACAATAGTCTCAGGTTCTAACTATGCACAATTAAGCGAGACATCAAACTAGGTATACTGAGAGGAATATAACTTCCATGAACCAACACCTGCTTTTGTTAGTCCTCCATCTACATAATTTTATCACATTAGCTTCCAGAAATGCTGCAGGAAAATAGATCAAACTGAACGTCAAATAATAAAAGTAGTGTTTTTCATGTGTCCTTCGGTTAATGTGGTTAGATAACAGAAATTCAAAGTCTGAAAGACAAACATCTTCCCTCAGTTTGTATTTAATAAAAAAAACAATATTTAACATCTTCACTGCACATGCTATACAGTGTCTATTGTCAACTTGACCTGTTGACCTTGCTAAACCATGACGGTAATCTTGTAATGCCCTTTTTTAGACATTGAATTTCAAGATTCTAAAAATGAAATAGAACGATATTTTAAGAAAAATTTCTTCACTTAAATTACGTGATCAGCCACTCAACATGAGTTCTGAATTTTGTCCTTGCTCGAAGGAAGGCTAGATGGCTGGTGGCCTATTATGTGATGGCAATGAGTATATAAAAACTTCAATAAAGTTGTGGAACTGCCAATGCACCAGTGTTGCTATTGCAATAATTTTGTATGCACATACAAAAACGCAAATGTAAGACAGATTATGAAATTCTCCTATATGAGCTATGCTCCTGACAGCCAAAATTACCAAGCCAGAACCAAGGGTGATATCAACATGTCTTAACTGGCCATGGGATTTCTGAAGTTTTTTAAAATCATAGCAACGATGGAGACTTTTGATGGACATAGGGCCACCTAATGGTATTTACCTGTAACATTTTAACATTTAGTTTTTTTCTAAATTAAACAACTAGGAGTTTAATCTTAAAATTTTCGTAACTAAAATAACTTGCCATTGTTTGCATCTGTTGATACCTTTCATCCATGTTAAACGAGGCTCCAATAAGCTGATTAGCAAGCTTTGTCAGCGATCTGTATCTTGATTAATTATAGACAATTTTGAAAAAAGATAAAAAGTGCTACAAAATGTTTTTTCTCGTGGGAGTTAATTTGGAGTCAGCCCAATGTGATAGCCTTCGTTGTGAATATTTAACCAAATTATTGAGTGAAACATCATGGCTGAGTGTCCGAGACTTCGCTAACTGGGCCAAATATTTCTTCTACAACTACAAAATTCTTTAAAATTTTTAATTAATACAACTACTGGCAGAGTGTACACAGAATTATTAGATCACTTATCTGTATGCCTACTGTTGTTTCTAGAACAGGTAGAAATTTTGAACTGTTTGCATACAACTTTATCGTAAAATACAAATATTTCTTTTACCTACTTTTGTGTTATAGGATTGACGTCAAGTTTATCGAGAATACATTAATATTTGTTAAGCGTAATGAGTCATTTCAACAGTACATGGGGTCCCCTACTCTAAAAAGTTGTTGGATTACTCCAACTCTTTCCAGAAACTTCAACGACGACAAAGGATACACCCTAACACACAGTGCCACTGCTTCACCTTCCTAGTCTGATTGGCGACTGTGTTTGGGCAGAGCTAAACACTCAGCCAATAGGTTATTAGCGTCAACGCTGATGTCATTGCGCCGTCATCGCCTTTGGCATTGTCGGCATCGTCATCAATCTGAGTTGACATGGAATGAAGGGAAACAACCCTAGAACATTATCATCAGGTGGCTTTTCAGACGCGTTCGCTGATGAGTTCAGCCGCCGGAGAAATACGAGCGGTAGGAGCTTCAGAACTCTCAAACTTCATGTAAACGGCCTTAGCCACAGGGCTGTGGCTGGCATTCACTGCATTTTGGCTGAAGTAGCCACCCTGACGTGGCTTGAGGTGGCGATTGTTCATCTCCATGTGGACTATCTTCATAAATTCGATCTGGGCTGCTAATTTTTGAATTTCTTCCTGCAATTAAAAAGGAGAGCCTAATTTAGAGTTTGAAACAAAATGTCATTTAACATAATCATCAAAATAGAATTATGGCTGAAATAATACAGCTAGCAAAAGAAGATATAACAAAAAAAAAACCTAAATTTTTCCGCGATCAAAATTGGTTTCTATTGTCTAACTTATACTGCCTGTAAATTTAATTGCATTCAGTTCCTGAGTGCTATTGAATGCCTTGACGTTTTTCGCTCTCTATATACGACCAGTGTGCAACCCCACTGCGCATCCGTAATGTGCAGCCCTCGTATAAAAGCAGACGGCCTAACTTGATGGCCATCTCTTTTCCTCTCGATATGTCAACCATGATGGTGGCTCAAGAGGGGAGATAGGGTGGGTATTTACAGGTAGTATACATTTTGGGTTAGACGACAGAAACCAATTTTGATCCCGGAAAAATTTAGGTTTCTAGTCGTCTAGTAATGGAAAATGTCGTTGAATACTGTAAATTTAATTGCATTTACAGTTGACCTCGTCAGTATAGGTGGCGGTCACCATCATGACGAGTTACCCCGAGTTGCGACTGGTTTCCCCAAAAAGTTTAACAAAACTTCACACTTTATTGATAAAATAAACCCAAACAGGTGTTTGGATCTTTTTCGTAGGATGTGGTGGCCCTGAAAAGGGCCGTTTTGTTAGAGATGAGGTCTTGCTTCCGTCTTCTGGAGGTCTTTGTTTCTGCTTAAGTGGGTTTGACGACACATCTGGCTGTTACAATGGAACCCAGACGATGTAGACCATCTTCCTGTCTTGCCATGTCTCTGAAGTAGTGACTTGTGAAGACAGGTTGGCTTCTCCATGATGCAGCTTGGAGGATTTCGGTGATTGAGACTTGGTTGTGAAACGCCCATGAGGTTGAAGGTGCTTGAGTTCGTGTGTGATGACCTTGATGTTTTCGTCGGTGCAGCTGATGTTCTGGTCGTGGTATGCCCTATACTCTTTTAATCCAGTTTGCTATCATTGCGGCTGAGGTGACGTTCGTGCCCTTGGTGAAGGAGAGAAAGAGTTGAAGTCGGCCTCTTCTGCATTCGGGGTCAGCTGTTCGCTTGATGTAGTAACGTAGGGCCCGAACAGAGCATAGTGTTCTTTCGGGTTCATGGCCAATAATATTTGTGAGCGCTGGAATAATAATTGGCTTTGATGGCTCCGAGGGTTTCTGTGTCTTGGCACAAAAGTCGGAACGGGGCCTTAGATGGATAAACTTGCAGTTATCAAAGATGACGCAGTAAGCTGGGTCGTTTGAGAGGGCTTGCATCTCACTGCTGCAAAGCCTTGCGCATGTGAGTTCAGGAATAGTTTTCCTTGTCAAGTGGTGAATGTGACAGGTTTGAATGGGTTCATAAGGTTCTTTCATTAGTGATTCCAGGACGAGTGGGAGATCCCATTGTGGGAAAGTTTTGTGAATTGAATGGTGTTCGACTTCTAAGGATATTAGTAATGTAGAGATGCAAAAGTCTTCAAAGAGATGTTTGTTTCCTGCGCCTTTGAAGACGGAGTTTAGTGCCAAATGGTAGACGAGTACGGTGGAGTCTTTGAGTCCGTCCTTGAAAAGGTCGGTGAAGAAGACTAGGAGTTCAAAAATAGGAGGATTGATTGGATTAACTTTCTTTCGCTTACACCAATGAAACCATGTTTCTCAGTGGCTGTTGTAAAGTTTGTTGCTGGCGATTCTGGTGGCCTGTTCTTCAAAAATTCCTGCCTCTTTAATGAGTCTGATGATAGTAGCCACCCGTACAGATGTAAAGTTTTGGAGTTCAGGTGGAATTTGGTTCCCTTGTTGCCCCACATATGTTTGCCCCAGATGTTGGAGAGATATTTGCAGATTGATGTCTTGAAAGCCCATTCCCCTGAGGGTGGTTTATTGTGAGAGAGGGCATCTGCTATCACGCTCCGGTTGCCTAGAATGTGGAGTGGTTGAAGTGTCGTGTTGAGTTCCAGGCATAGTTTGAAAATGTCTGAAGTGATGTGTTGTAGAGGGCGAGAGTGGGTTCCGCCTTCTTTCCGGATGTAAGCCACACCCGTGGTGTTGTCGGCTTGGACCTGGACTATTTTGTTCACTACAAGGTGCCTAAAAGATGGAGGGCATTGAAGATTGCCTTTATTTCTAGGATGTTGATGTGGTCGGAATTGCCGGGAGGCCAGGTTCCAGACATCTCATGGTTTTGGATGTGGGCTCCTGGGACGCATCTTCAGGAGGAGGAGGTGCGGAGGTAGTTCGTGTAAAGGGACCAATTTGGCTAAGTTGGTTTCGTCCATCCACGAATGCAGGCATTCCCATGAGAAATTCGTGTCGGAAAGCTTGGTGGCTTTGGATGTTGGATGGTGATAAACCCAAATGTTGATCCGAAAGTGGTGGAGGGGGCGAGTCATCCATCTGCCGTAAGGCAAGTGGTTGGACATTGAGTCAATCTTCCCTATGAGAGAGTTGAAGGATGTCTGTGAGTGGCTAGTTGATTGAAAGAAGGTTTGGCCATGAGTGAGAATGTCGATTTTTCTTTCTGCTGAGGGGGTTACAGATCCGTCCTGCACGTTGAATTCCACTCCGAGGAAGGTGTAGAGTTGGGCAGAGGACGAGCCTTGATTTCTTCCAATTGATGCCGAACCCCAGGGTGTGTAAAAGGTTAATAGCGAATCTTGTGTTGTGAAGTAGTTGTTGAGGGCTTTTGTTGTTGAAGAGCCAATCGTCGAGAAACGCATTTGTGGTGACCTGATGGTGGTGGAGGTGACTGAGGATGGGCTTTAGGATTAGCGGAAGATACGGGGTGCAGCGTTTAACCCGAATGGGAGGGTTTGGAACTCGTAAACTTTGTTTTGGTACATGAAAGAAAAGTAGTGGAGAAATCCCAGGTGTAACGGGACATGAAGATAAGCGTCTTCTAGGTCGATGGAAAATGTCCATTCTTTGGTTTTGAGACAGAGTCAAATGGAATCCAGGGTCTCCATTTTGAAGTGATTGTTGTGCATGAAATGGTTGAGTGGTTTGAGATTGAAAATTATTCTTTCGCCACCTGACTTCTTGGGTATGAGGAATATGGAACTGTAGAAGCCAGGTTTGGAGTGGTCGGGGCAGAGACGGATTGCATTTTTGTTTAAAAGTTCGTGCAGGGGACGGTCTGGTTGCGAACTCCCATGGAGGTGACGTATGGAGAGGGGGTTTTGAAATGAATGAGGGTTGAAAGTCAAGGGCGATTATGGAAAGAATTGTCTTGTCGGATGTGATCCGTTTCCAAGCTGGTTGAAAGTGCTGGAGGTGTCCTCGACCGGCCTGTTGTGGATGTAGTCATTGGCAGCGACGGGATCTACTTTTGGAGGAAGCTGAAGAGTATTTGCTGCGGTTGTCGGGGGTGGAACTTCGGTGGTTTCTGCTTTTGTTCTGGTTATTTCTACGAAAGGACGTTTTGCTTCTGCGAGGAGAACGAGAATTTCCATGAGAAGTGTTGGACTGGGGTTTGCCACATTGGTGAGTTGGTGGTCCAGTTGAGTTGGTGTGGGGTTGTGGCTTTCGGAAGGGCTGATTTGAATTCTGCTTACGAGGTGGCTTAGGTTTACGAGAGATGTCCAGATGGAATGCCAGTGTGGGAATGAGGCCTCTGAATAAGGTGTCCGATTCGTGGAGGGAAAGATTGAGTACAATGTGCTTAGATGAGGCATTTGAGCTGGACGTCATTCCCAGAGCAATGTCTCGAAGGAGTGGGCTTGATTTGAAGAGTGCTCTTGTAAACCAGTTGAATGCATGGAAGGTGGCGAAAGACATTTTCTTTCACAGTTCAAAGATTAAGAAGTGAAGGTGTTTAATGTTTCATTGGCTTAATTAAAGTGCCAGTCTTTCGCAGAAGGCGTTGATTGCAGTGCCAAGGATGTCGGCCTGAGATGCGGCACGTAAGCCGAGGCATAAAAACCTTTTATTTTCTTTGAGCACGGCAGTGGGGACGTCAGCTCGTTTAGGGATGAATAACACAGTTCCAAAGTCCATTTTAGCTTCTGTGGCGAGGAATTCAGACTGGTGGTAGGTTTTAAATTGACGAGGGTTAGCCGCGCCGTCGCCTGAGGAATGAAAGAACCAAGATTCACGGCTAGTTCGGGGTGGCGGGGGCTCTTGTCAAGTTCAAGGGGTTCGCCTTTACCCAAGAGAGAACCTCCGGTGCGAAGCAAGGTGGTGAGGAGGGTTGTTGATTGGCTGATTTTCGCTCTTTCTCTATTGTTCCTGTCGCGTACACCAACACCAAATCCAGTTGAGAATCCCGTTTTTTTTTTGCTGGAAGAGAGGGGTCAGGTTTGTAAAGAAAGTCTTCGGGAATGATGGCTTCGACAGCTTTCAGGAGGTCGTAGATTGAGATTGACGTTGGATCATTATCTGCCTGAAGGGAGTCTTCGTAAGGGCCTAGGGGTTGACGTTCGAAATTTACTTGTGACATTGTGTGCTGACGTCTTCTAAAGGTTGAAGCTGAGTCTAGGCCGTCATCAGGGTGGACAATGGTGTTAAGGAGGCGTTGAAGGTCATGAGTAGAAATGGTGAGGTGACATTTCTTTGACGACAGTCTTGCCACTTGAGATTGCTTTCGTTTACGGGAGTCATTGTCGGAGGGTGCCACTCAATCACGGATGTAAGCGTTGTCGTGTGCAGAGGGGGGGGGGGGATTTGGATTGACCGGTTTAGCCTTGTAGGAAAATTCGTTGATTACACGGTCCGTGAGGCGATGTACTTCATGAGACGACAGTTCATTGGAGTCTCGCTTCGCCGGTGTGATGCGGAGGACGAAAGATCAATTAGCCGGCAGTCAGTGTGTGAAGCGACATTCTCCTTGGGCACAGGGGACGAGAAGCGTGACGAAGGGCTCGATGAAGGTTGACATTGGCTGCAAGGAATTGGCGATGCTTTGAAGCGGTGAGGAGCCATTGAAGTAGATAGGTGAGTTGTAGATGGCAAGATCACGATAGTTGGGTTTTCCGGTGGTGGACTGGCAGGTGTAGTCAGTGAGTGACGAGCCAAGGGTTCCATGATGGGCTTCTGGGCGAGAGGCTTTCGTTTTTCAGGCGAGAGACTGTCATTTGGAGAGAGGCTTTCGTCTTTCGGCGAGAGTCGTGCCTCGTCTTCCCGGCAAGAGGCTTTCGTCTTCTCGGGCGAGATACCTTCGTCTTTGGTGAAATGCTTTCGTCTTCAGGGCAAGAGACGTTCGACTTCAGGACAAGAGCTTTTGTCCTTAGGGCGAGAAACATCTTCAGGGAAAAGTTGTTTGTTTATGTCAGGGCCAAATAGTCATCGTAAGATGGGTAGCATTCAAAGCTCGAATAGGTTTAGGCTGTCCTGACATCAGAAGAATGATTTTTTGCTGGATTCTGGGCCATATTTGCATAGCTGGGAATGAACATGCTGATGCAGCTGCGAAAGGGACCCATTCTGGTCATCTCAAAAGGGATCTCAGCCTTGTTACTTCGGACGCCTTTCCAACTGTTCATGTGAGGTTGCATTCTGCTTGGCAAGCCTTGTGGGACACACAAGATGGCAATAAATTGCGATCTGTAAAAGGCACTGTTCAGGTTTGGAATTCAGATTGTTGCTGCAGTCGCCGAGAAAAGGTGGTGTTGGCCCGTTTATGTATTGGTCACACCAACTAACACATTGTTTCCTTTTGAGGGGGGAATTTAATTCTGAATGCCATTATTGCAACCGGCCACTTACGGTCCATCATGTGCTTGTGGAATGTCACCATCTTTATGATGTTCGTCGCCATTTCCACCTTCCACGAGACTTAGCGCCTCAATTGGGCAATGAGTTTGTCTCCTGTCCAGGATTTGTAATTTTTTGGAGGAGGTACAGATGCATGATACGATCTAGATTTGGGGTTTGTTTAACATCTCTGTAGTATGTGGCACTAAGTCTCTTCCCCCCCCCCCATCAAAATCTAAAGGTTACAACAGTGGAGGTAGTGCGGCTTACTTGGCTCCGAGGGATGAACCAAGGACCAGAGATTACTATCCTATTATGAACCCAAAGAAAAACGCGTGTTGGAGTCACCTACAGTCATGCTGTCTTCTGTTTACAGGGATGCTATTGCTGCCTCCTAATGTCGACTGCCATTAAACCTCATTCCCCATGCCCCCCACCGATAAGGGCTGTCTCGACTCCATTACTCTTACATAAATGTGATACTCTTACATAAATGTGATACATTATAAGCTACAGTAGTATACAGATGTAACGCAAAATTACATATTAATTATGAGTCAGTAAAGTCAGAGTCAGCTACTGACAATATCAGCGTTTGAACAAAAACATTTATTTGAAATTTAGAACATTTGCAGAGTTTTTTTCAAGTTTTAAGTTCAAAATTCAAGGACATTTGGCAGCCGTGGTCAATTTACAGCACTTACAAATATATTTCTTTAAAAAACTGGTAAATAATAAAATAAAATACTAGAACGGTTTCAATTTATATTTTTTCACTAAATACTGTAATTTGCAAGCAAGTAATTTAATTATATTTCAATTTATATTATGATCCCTAACAAGTTGTACAAACTCCGAAGTACATGCTGTAACGGCGGACGCTACAACGGCTGAGGTGCTTGTAACGCCCCCGACATCTTTGGTTGACACATACTTTCAGTATAAGGTTTCCAGTGGTTATAACGACTTTTTATGGTATAAGCACAGCAAGGGCTACTGTCCCAGCATGAAGTATGAAGCGTCGGTGTCCTAACTATAGGGACCTAACCTTAATACTACTGGTTTTCGCTGCCACCAATGGTGGAAATTATTTAATTGTTTATCGGAGAATAAAGCTAGAAATGGGCTACATATTCATTTTATACGCAAACAATTAATCAACTAGTAAACGAACTGAAGTTAAAACTCCTGGTTTTAATAATGCAGTTTAACAAATGGCAATTTACAATTTATGTTCACTAGAACAGCTTTTGACAAGAATATTAAAAGTAACAAGCTTGAATTTACATTTGGAAATTCACAAGTTAAGACAAAAAAACGACAAGTTGTTTTTTTGAATAAGTAAATACTGAGTTCTCAACTAGAGATACCCGATAAATTGAACAGCGACCGCTAGTTACAATATTATTATTCCAACAGTTTGTTTCAACAAACATGAACGTCAACCGTCCACAGTTTTGTTTCTAAGTGCCTTAAACAAAAGATCAAACTTCCCAAAGTTTTTTCCTAAAAACTCTCTAGAATATAAAAAGCTCGGCAATTTTACAAACTAGTCATTGAAGTTATGTTTCAAATGAATCTTACACGAAGATCAAACCGTCAGTTTAGAGTAAAATTAATTTAAACTAAACAAGAAAAAGTTCGGTTTTTAGTAAGAGAACCACCTGACATTATGGAAGGCAGGGGGCCAGAAATGCCGATGGCATGCCAACCATAATTTTCTCTAGGCTAGAAGTAAGTTTTAAACTATAAATTTAGAATAGGGGTCCTACAATTAAAATTTTCAAAAG
>JAHWFP010132239.1:94451-179762 GCA_023313725.1 Lithobius niger | reverse complement strand
ATGTTGAAGAGCTGACTTGCGAAATGCGCAGTTACACGCCGCAATTTTTCGTATGATGGACGTTGAGCGCACACCTTTACGCTGAGGAAGCGCTGACGTCAGCCACTGATCGTGTACTATTTGACGACGGTTTTTTGCTCAGAGATCTTTTTAGAGGTTAGCGAACTAACACCGGCCTAACTAAATTAACTACAGCATAATACCTTGTGTGCTGGCGCACTGCAATTCACCCACCCACATATTTGAATTTCGTCGGATCAGAATTGAACAAATGTGTCTGGTTTTTGAGGAGATGTCGCTGACGTAAATCGACTACCCCTGTTTTTTGGCCACAACCGCATTAATTCGACATGTGACACGTCGAATTAAAAAAGGTGCCCGTCAGATTAGCTTAGTGTAAATACAACGATACTATAACCATGGATCAAATGTTTACCTATAGCCAGAAAGAGATTCATGCTAAAACCTTTAAAAATAATAAATTCCTCACATTTTTAGAACTTGTAATTTACTTGACTTGCTTCAGGTTATCTGGAATCACATTCACTTAAATGTGTCTGCTGTCACCATGATGACACACATGGTTCTACCACAGATGGTTGCAAGGTAAGTGCTTTACTATTGTGTATGGCACGACTGCCTGAAGATACTGTTATTATAACTACAATTTTATTTTCAGACGTAAAGGAGCAATCATCAACTTGTCTTCCAGTTCTGCTATCAGACCCTTACCACTTATGGCTGTCTATTCAGCAACAAAGGTACGTAGTGTCCTACACCTCAGTCATATCAAAAACAGACGTAGACTCGGTCGAATTATCCATGTATACTCGGTTCATTAGTTAAGTTTGCTTGTGGTCTTGTACTTAGTTTATTTCTTAATGCAAGTTTTTTACATCCCTGAATTTGTCGGTAAAGATACAGCAGTCTAGCCGTTTTATACAACCTTTACAGGGTCTAAACCCATTTCTGGGCGTTTTTAACGTTTTTCTTGAAAAGTGATTGTTGAAACAATCACTTTTCAAGAATGACGAACTTTCAGAGTAGAAGCCGTTATGGAATTTTCAATGTTTTAACGTTTTATGTGTTATCATTTCATTGTGAACAAGGAGCAAAATTTTCTTCTGAAAATTAAAATTTGTATGCAGTCCCAGGTCATTGTGAGACTTGCCTTGTCAGGGGGCACCTTCTAATTCCCATTTTCGTCTGCTCACAAATTAAGCTAGCATTTACAGGTGTTGGTTCCCATTCTCCTCATATTTTCCTTCTGGAACTGCCACTGGGAATTGGTCTTGCAAGAGATTTTTTTTTCTGGGGGAAGGGAGAGGTAAATTAAGTTCATAATTCGAACAACATTTTCCTTCCTCTCCAGCCTCATTCTTTTCCATTTTCAACATCTTCTCTCGGTGCCCCTGCCATTTCTTTTTTTTATTTTCACTAGTTTTTTTTGTCTTTGACCTAGTCTCGTATCGATGTTCAATTGCAGTACAGCAAAACCTCTTTAATACGAACTTTAAGGGGACAGCTAAAAATGTTCTTATTAACCATGGTTCTTATTAAACGGACGAGAAAAATTAAGACTACAACTTTAAAATAATGTAGCCTTCTTGTATACTGTCGCGCTTGCGCAAATATCGATGTTCTACGTGGAAAGACGCAAAATTTAAGGGGGGGGGGAGGGAGAGAAACTGTTACGAACAGCTAATTCATAAAAATAAGCTGGAATTGTAAATATTTGTTCATCTTATCCGTACATTTGTATTAACAGAGTTCGTTACAACCGTATATTTTCAGTGCTGAATGAGTAGCTGACCAACCAAAATAGTGAAAAACAAGTTCGTATTAAGTGGAAATTCTTCTTATCCGAGTTCTTATTAACGAGGTTGTACTATAATGGCATCTGGCATAGTGTGTGCCGCTTTCCCAATACTGGTCCTCCCTTCAAGCTCGACCGTTCCAGTCGCCACAGTGTCAGCTGGTGCCTCTTCTTCCCTCATAATCTTGCCACCCAGGAGCTTCCGGATGTTCTTCGGATTTCTAAAAAAACAGGAGGTCCCTACTTTCGCCAGTGCTCTTCTCAATCTCTCTCCACCTTTAGGCTGGAAGGTAAATACCTCCACTGGTCCTTCATTATTTAGGTCTTTTGGCTTCTTCCTCCTATTGGGTTTATCCAGGCCTTTGCTTTTTTTGATGACATCATTCATGGTCTTCGCTGGGTATCACAGCCTGAAATACTTTTCTTTTGCCCTTTTAAACCACTTCTCAGACCCTCTCACTTGCATAAGCTGGCTCTTGATCCTCTGCATCTCATCTTTCATGACCGCGAGGAGCTGGCTTTTGGAGTATCCCAATGCAAAATTGATGCCCCTGTCAGTGTTGAGTTTAACATGCAGCTCCCAAGTCAGTTTGCCCACACTTTGCCTTCCAATCAAGTTGTCAAAAAATGGAGATTCTTTTCTGCAAACGTGAAACCAAAATCTTCCGACCACGAGTCCAGCGTCCCTTCTACTTTCTTCAGCTCATCCTTCTTCCCTGCTGTGAGCATGTCATCAACTTACTTTACCCATACCTTGAGGGTTGGAGCATGACCCTCTCATCAAAACCTTGGAAGACGATCTTTGTAATTATCATTGATGATGAATACGTTGTCATCGTCGTTCCAACTATTATTTATCAATAGGTGACTGCCCAGAAGTGGATGTAGATGTTCACTAGGGGCGTTTTCAACAACCTTTGATCAAGTCTGATTTTTCGTAAAATAGATTTAAAACGTCAACAGCGCACACTTTCACAACTGGAGACACTCATACATCTGCTAATTTTCGATAACGGAGCTGTTATCTTCTACAGGTACAATATGAGTGGTTTTTTAAACTCTGGCTACATCTTATTTTTTGTTAACATCATCCGCTTTCTAGTTCGAAGAAGCACGCGAGCCTGGCCTGCGGTATTTACTGGGCCGATCTCCCACATTGTCGTCGATCTTCCACTCCCTCGGCAACAAAGCATCAAGCTCACGGTTTGCTAGGTGCAACACATTAGGATATGCTGGGCCTTGAAGATTCATAAGATAGATGCTGAATTGTAATAGATTCCAGGCACCGATAATGATTGTCTCTGCATTATTCTAGCACACCAGTGTCCTCGTGTTTCCCCAGTCAGTTTCTTGCTCTATGCCCATGCAATGGGCTACAATGTCGCTGTCTTCCACTCTGTTCCTGGTGTTTGCCATATGCTGGCTGAGTTGCGTTTTTACTCGTTTCGTAGTTTCTCTTTCATGGAACACAGTACACTCTCTCGTATTTGCCACCTTTCCCAAGGTCTTTTCATCATGGACCTTTGCGTGTCTGTATTTGGTAAAGCCTCAATCTTCCTCTGGATCAAACTAGATTTGTATTCAAGTAAGACTGTAGGCCCTTCTTTGTCTCGCATCCGATCTATCACGCCATCCAGAAGGTAAGTCCCGCTCTTGGAGTGTCATTCTTCGTGCCACTTATTTTTCCCACTGCAACCTTTTGGTGCTCCTCGCTTTGCCCTCTTCATTAATCGCTTCAGGAGACCATCTGGGTAGCTCTGCTTTAAAAATCATTCTTTTGCTTTCTGGAGATGTGGTTCGGCTGGATATGGGCTACTGAAGTTTCTAAAGAGTCTGGTGAACTCATTTTTGTCTATGGCGTTCAACTGTTCCTTTGGGTGGATACCGCTATTAGTCGCCATTTCTTTCCGATAGGGCTGGAAATGACACCACCTCCGTTTCTTTCTAGTTCAATGTCCAATAAGCCAGTCCTCCTTCTCCTTCCTCTATGGTAAAGGTCAAATCTGCCTTCCACTCATTAATTGTCTCGATGACTTTTTTGCAATTCACTCTTCTTGACTTTGCGAACACATCATCCATTAATGTTTTCCACATTTTTACTCCCAGAATACTATTCAAAATCAACTTGTCAAGGTGCTGTAAGACCATTTCCACCAAGATCGGGGAGCTAGAGTACCCCATAAGGGCCCCCTTGATTTGCCAAAAGGTCTTAATCTCAAACTCGATGTAAATGGAGGCCAGCAGCACCTTTAACACGACTCTATCTTTCTCATACACCTTCTTCGGCATTTTCCACTTTCTTCTCGATACTTACAACATTTCCAAAATCAGTTTATGGCCGCTCGGCTCTGGAAGCGTTGCACAACGTCATAATGACACAAGCATCTCGTCATTCTCAATCCTCATTCCATGCGCTTCCTCCAACAAGACCTCAGTCTGTAGTAATCGGCTCGGTGACTCCACATACCTTTCATCTCCTTTCCTACTACCCGGTCCAGCTTCTGTGTCATACCACCTCTCGCCGACATAATAAGCCTAAGGGGGTACCCTCCTTACAAGGTCTTCATCTGCTTAAAAATCCTGGGTAACCGCTATGATGCTTTCGGTACCAGGTTTTTTTTTTCCTGCTCAGTAACAAAACTTTCACTATGCAATCTCGATGTTAAAAGTCAAGTCCAACATCGGCCTGTTCCCCTCTTCACCTCCGAGTAGATTGTACATGGTCTGGTTCATCATCTCCTTCAATTCTTGCGCATCATGCTCCTTTCGATCCAATAGTAGTCAGGTTTGCCTTGTCGGCGTTAGGTAGCTAGCGATCAGCCTGCATTCCGAAGGCCATTACATAGTGTCAGGTGGATCTGGTATCAATTTAATTTACCCAAAAATAATCGAATACACTAAAAATCAAAATATATCTCAGTTTTTAATGGTACTTTTTATTTATTTATTTTTTGGCTAAATATAGTTTAGAGAAAAAATATTTACTGTTTTCAAATACACTACATGCTTTCAATGAGTTGACTTTAGTCAGCACTACTGAAAACTAGACCTTATGTAGCTCCCCTTGCAACCCAGCTTTACACATTAATAAACAAAATCTACACTAACTCTTTAAATTCGACTTAAACTAACATAAGCAACATCAGAGCAGCAATGACTTTTACACACACGCACATCATAAGTAGTATGCTAAGTAGCAAGTTCTGGTTGTCCGTTGTGCCAAATAAAGTTCACCCTTTCAATGGGCAAAGCGCTGGCTGTTGTGACGTGTGCCAACCTGTTGTTGATCTTCGTTTGAGAGCCAAATCATGACAAGATTGACGACCCTCATCCCCCTAAATAAAGATGCAGGTGTTATTTAGGAAGGTAGCCAGTGGTGCCTGCAAAAACTTTATCTGAAACGTGTTGTCTTGTTTCACAAGACGATAATAATGTTATGTATAACTTAATTCTTTATTATTTTTCTTTCACTCAACCACACACAATTTCCAAGTCTACTCTTCATTATCTTGCGCATTTTCGGTAGTCATTATTTACCGGAAATGAGATACACAGTCAACTATCTTCATCAGGCTTGCTCATAAATTTGCAAGATGTTGAAGATCATCTTTGACTTTGTTATTGTGCGTCATGAGTGATAGTAATTTCAATGTCTTCCAATTTTCAAATTAAATGCTAAAATTTGTAGTTCCTAGTTTTCTTTAAACTATGAATCACATACTTCGTTGTAGCGAGTGATATCGTCACTTTCTGTCGGCGTGCTTCGGCATTTAAAAATTTGTAAGTCCTTTTTCAGTAAATATTTTGGGTATACTGTACTCAATGTTTGGTGTAGATGAGGAATCCCTTTCGATGAGCGCTAGTTTTAGCTATTCAATGCAGGGAAAAAAACGCTTACATGTAATATTCTACAATGAATTACATAGCTTTCTCTTCATTCCTTTTTTAACAAAAAAATGTGCCTTGAACATAGCCATCTCCAGATGTGCCATCGCTAAAATTGAGCTTTTTAAAGGCTGAAAATACTTTATTTTGTCAAACTGTATGCCTGGAAAAGATAATTTTAAAAGGCAAGCTTAATAGCGTTTTTGTTTGTTTTTCCAGGCCTTTGTGGACTTCTTTTCCCGAGCTTTGTGTCAAGAATATTCTCATAAAGGCATTGTTGTACAGACGTTAGTACCCTTTTATATTGTTACGGGTAAGTAGCAGACTTGTGACAAATATTATGGCAAAACAAAAAAGTTTGTAGGCTACGTCATTACAGTTACACCTCTTTTATAGCGTTAAACCGTTTATAATGTTGCAAATCAGAATGGTAAAAACTGCGTGTTAGTCCGATTTTATAACGATGCCCTTTCTCTTAATATGTTGCGCTTTGTAGTAATCCCTGGAATTAAACTTTCCCACCTTCCACCCTTTTCTATAATGCTGTACGATTTTACCTGACAAGTTGACTAAAGATTTATCAGACAGAAATGTCAAAACAGCTTGGTAGCCCCCAAAGGCATAACCCACTACCTTTGGAGGGAGGTTGCAGGAGATGCTATCTGTCAGCAGTACATCTCTTTCTCTCTCATTACAAGGTCATGTCAACTAGTTAAACGGACATGTAACCAGATGCAAAAGGCATTGAAAAAAAAAACAGAAGCAGGGAAAAATTAACTGCTGTTTTGGATAAAGCACAGGAACATGTCTGTCTACATTTATTTACAAAAACTGCTAAAAAAAAAAAGGTTAATAAGTCGAAAACAATGTAGGCTTTAGCTGGGTTTTACTGTACTTGCAAGTTTGCAAACAAGTAATAGTTTGCATCATGGGCAATACTGTTTTGGTGTTCTCACAAAGAAGTAATTTCAGTTGTGATCCAAGTAAGATCTCCTAGGCAGCTGTGCCATCCATTCTTTTAAACCTGCTCTTTAAGGAGTGTTCAAAGGCCTTATTACACTTGCTTATAACTTGAATTTGTAGTCTTTATTTATAGTTTGCCATGTAAAAATTTCAACAAGGGCAACATATACACATTGTAATGTAAATTATTTTGTATTCCTTAGCCATGACTCGCTTTAGTAGCGATCTTCAGAAGCCCGGTTGCCTTGTTCCAGCCCCAATGTCATTTGTGCGCAGTGCCCTTTCCACAGTCGGCCACAGTAACCACACTACTGGCTACTGGGTCCATGGACTCTTGGTAATAGTTCTTTCTTGGTATTTTGTTAGATTTTTATTTATTTGTTAAAGTGCACACATGGGGCATAGACATGATTTAAATGTTCCTTGCCCTCGTCCGGCCTATCCTCGAGTGTGACACAGATCTGTGGCACCCATTCTATAATAAGGATCTCCTTGCGCTTGAACATGTGTAAAGACTTGCCACCAAGTGTGTCTTAAACTTAGCAGATATTCCGTATCAAAGACTTCTGCATATCCTTAAACTGCCTTACTTGTGGTGGAGATTCATTCATGGTGCCACTATCACCCTTTACAATATTGTGCAACAGGGCTACGGAGGGCCAGTTCTTCGCTCTCAACTTTCAGGTTAATACCCGGGCACATACGCGCGGTCATCCGCTGAAACTCGCGGTTAATTACCATCGACACGAGTGGGTGCGTCACAGTTTTTTTGGCCCGATTATTCCCATTTGGAATGCCCTCTCGGAGTCCGTTGTACTTACCTCAAGCACCAATGCCTTTGATATGCACTTCGCTGAAGCACCAGAACTAGTGTACTTCTTCGAATAGGTTTGCAGGCATTGTATTTTTGTATCGTTTTCCCTTTAGTGATTGTGGTTGTTGACTGTTTGTGATTTGCCTATATGTCTTGTGTTTTGTTTTGTATGCGTTTGTAATGCACGGAAGGGGCATTCTCAATATATGTTGCCGATCAGTTAAAATTAAAGATAAGATTTCCGTCAAACAGATTTTCTTGTTCAAGGGTAAACGTGCTGCCATATTTCGGGCATCGAGAATATGCCCAAAAACTCCAAACATTGAGTGGGCCCAACAGTTTTGTGTAGAGCTAAGGCTACTCGCAACTTTTTGAAGACTAAAGTATGGAAGTCGTCCAACAGATGGTTCACCTTGTAGTTACACTTTAGAATCCAACAAATGGCTGAATAGAGGAGATGAAAAATCTTTGGACTCGATTTTGAACCGAACACTAAGCGCACAAAGAAATAAATCCCGTGAAGGTGCCATAAATCAGTCTGTGGTATCTGTCCTGCACAAAACTGACTCTCAGCCAATCTCTAAAATATTATGAACTGCGTCACCCACACGGGGTAGGTGAGCTTGAATTTAGATTTTATAGATCGGGTTGTTGCTGCTTGCATGCAAAGGATCCTCGTGTGGGGAACAAAGATCCGTGATCATTCGTTTCTTTCTGAATGAAATATTTCTCGGTTTATACATCAGTCGGGTGAAAGGTCTAATAAAATACCCCCTTTCCAAGTCATAAAATATAAAACTTTGGAAATGTTCGCACACTTTCACAGCACAGACCAACACTTTGTCTTGCAAATGTTTTAACACCATATAGATGTTTCATCAGGCTGTAAGAATCTTCGGACTTTCCATTACATCTTCCACGTTTTGTACCACTTGCGGATTTGAATTTGGCCGCTTTTGTAGCCCCCCGTGCTTGTAGAGCTGCATGCTTTCTTTTCCCAGTTTCCACTGATGACCCCGTTGTGCCTACGGGGAAATTCATCACGCATGACAAATTTAAAAATGTTCAGAAGGTTGGCTAATGCAAACGTCAATTTTAAGTGGGCACTGCAAACGAGTGTCAGTCTTTAAAATTAAAGAGACTGACACTCGTTTAAAAATTACAGACACTGTTAAAGAGCTAGGCGACTTGCCTACGGGCTGTTGGGTCAACGGAACTACTCTGAACATTATTGCGTACGCTGATGATATTTACGCTTGGCACCCGGTAAGCGTGCTCTTCACGCCGGTAACATATCTGGGTGTGGAACTGAGTAGAGATCTGTCTGGTGATTTACATGTGCAAAAAATCCGGTCAGAGGTGTGCAAGAAGAGCAATGCCATCGTGCACACCTTTGCCGCCTCTCCTGAGGAGGTGAAAGTGCATCTGCTGAGGACTAGAGCTATGACGCTGTACGGTCTTGCAACCTGCTGCAGCTATTGTAGGGCGACAATGAACGAACTGTCATTGGTATATCATGGGGCCATAAATCGAGCTCAACTGTTGTCTCGATATCACTCACTCTGGAACTTGTCATGCTCTCACAACAGGCTACGCTGTGAAGTAATGTACTGAACTCTAACAATGCCCTGATTGTTGCTTGCAGGGGGGAACCGATGATTGGGGACAAGGTCTTGGTGCAGTTGTTGCAGAGGGGTTAATGCATCTGGGACGGTGGTGCGAGATCCGTACCCCCCCCCGACTTAAGGCTGTTGAAGCAAAGGGCACATGACCATGTACAGGGTATTGCGGTGTTACATGACCATGTACAGGGTATCGCGGTGTTAAAATCAGCGACTTGGACCGAGGTCCACCTTGAGTGTATTACTTTTTGTTTTGATACTTTTGTTGTTTATTATTTTTCTCTCCCAAATCCATATGTACCTCGTTGTACGGAATAGAATAAATAAAATTTATTGAAATCTCGTAAGTCAACAATGACTGCACTGCAGTCTGGTTTTGTGGCAGCAGAACCCGAGTTAAAGTTCCATCCTTACCTTCTATGATGTCATGTTTGTGGGCTGATGAACTCGACGTGAGCGACGAGTCGGAAGAAATACCAGAACCAAAGCCTGCTATCGTGCTTTGCAGGCATTGTCTGAAAATGTTGTTCTACTTTGCCATCCCAAACATCACGTGTGTAAGTGTTGCCGTGGGTGATCGTGTACATAGTGACTGTGTTTTGGTACTTAAACCTGTGTTTTTCAGTGGACTGGGAAGCCTCCAACGATTGCAGATTGACTGTCTTTTGTTCGTGCTGCAAGCGGCAGTGGACTTATGTTTTTATAAATAGTTACTTTCGTAGCACAAAAGCAAGATGAATTTTTAAAGTTACTTTCATGGCCGATAGATGCCGCCACTGGCGCTCGTCTGCGCGATTGTCGAATAATTATTGAGCGTCAATCTGGGAACTTTGCTTTGCGTGTGTGATGCAAGTTTGGTGCGGAAAATGCATAGTTGTTGTTTGTTGTTCATCAAGAGAACAGTGCCGTGATAGGAAGTTAGTTAGCAGCTCGTTAACAAACTTAAGCACACGTTTCAATTTTGCATGTTAAATTGCCATGTGTTATCACTCATTTCGAGCCCTGCTATTGCTCACTTTGGTTATTAGTGTTAACATTCAATTGGTTTTGTTATTTCCTCAAAGAAAAATGTAGCACTTCCTGCTGACTACAGAATGATGTCTTTTTGTTTTTCAGTTCATCTGGTGTAATTGTATCCCTAACTGGTTATGGATGCATGGTTCCTATATTCTTCACCGTATTCTCATTCGAAAAATGAAACACAGGCAGAAGCTGCGCAATACAGCACCTGCCCTCAACGGTGCCCCCTCGTGAGCGCTGAGCCGAGCCGACATTCCAGATGGTTGCGTTTCAATTAATGACCCAGTTAAAAAAAAAAACGAGAAGTGGGATGCTTCTCCTGTGGGGTAACTTAGTTGTTAACGAGTGTGTGGTACCTTTATGGTAGCTACTATAAATCCATCTTTTGTATGTTTCTCTTGGTGGGAGAAAGTAATTCTTTTAATCAGTTCTACTTAAATCAAAGACCTTAAAATGAATCAACGATGTCTTTGGTTATTCCTCTCGTCTGTTTTGATGTTTGTCACTTTTCAAGTATTTCACCTTCGTTTGTATTATCCAATGCTGCTTGCAATTCGAGCCAAGAAATGAGGAATTATTTTTTGATAAAACTGCCTTGATGCATCTTATATTTTATGACAAATAATACTTAATACGCCAAAGGATTTTAGAAGATGTAGCATGTTAGACATCATGTATTTGTAACTAACTTTGTACATATGTATACATAATACATGTAAAAAGGAATTACCTGCAAGAATGTGTCGCCAACATTAATGGCTCTTCTGTAAAGGTGTCGTAGCCGTCCTTTGAATTTTACCGCATGGCTGCTAGTGATACCCTTGACAAAGAGTGTACTGATCAGCTTTTTTACCGGCATACCAAATGTTACCATATCTATCGCACATGGAATCTGCGTCTTCTAACAACTTTTAACATTGAAACAAAAACGCTTCAACCAAGTAGACAAAAATGCTTTGTTAGTGTGCAGTTTTGATCAATCAGAATGACTGGCAGAAATCCATTAGGTACACCCTTGCCAATTAAAAGTTTTTCATACTTATTGCCAGCTGAATTTAAGGACACACCGTATTGTTTCTCACTTAAACCACGCTCGCAGATAATCCACACCCAGAGAAAAACAACAGATGTAAAGATGTTTTAATTGACCAACAGAAAAGAACATTAGTGCTGCTAAAATGACCAGCATTTATCTTATTCACTTGGAGGCCACGCTTGCTTAAAAATGAAGTCAAATGTTTTAACTTTTTTTTTATAATAACTTAGAACGGTTGTAGCTTGTGACGATATTTAGCCAAATTATCGTCATGTATACATATGGTACAATAATATTTCGAAAAAGTATATTTTGCGAGACAATAAATTCCGCAAAATTTCACAACAAGGACGTACTCAACGTCCTACAGATGTCGTCATCAGGCTTCTACGGTACTATGTTTTTACTTCTGACTACATCAGCAACAACTTTGTGTAATTTTGCTGCTTCCGTGGCCTCCAGTATCTACTGGGTCGCATGTGACATCCTCCCTCTAACTTCCACTGTCTGTTGAACTGTTTGAAGAGATCTCTACCCATTAAGTTTACGATTTTGGGAACGTCTGGCCTTGAATGTTCATCAAATCTACTCCTTAAAGTGGCACTATCACCGATTGAAATGCGAACGAAAATACCATGGCGCCATCTAGCGACACTGATATTGTTAACAATTGTAGCTTGCTCCCAGGTGCACGAAGACGAACCAAATTTTAACTCAATAATTAAGGAGGTCGTGCCTTGTTTGTTTCGTTAAAAGAAATGCCGTTATGCATTCCTTCGCTTGGTGCAAGCAACAGCTAGATAGTGCAATATAGCGCTAGATTTCGTCTGCTTTTAATCGGTGATGGTGCCACTTTAAGCTTCATGTTGTTGGATGGCCAGTGACTCTTAAACATCTCAAATGCTGATCTCAAGAGAGTACAATATGTTCCCAGTCAGTCTCGTACTTTATAAAAATTTGCAGTGGACTGCGATGCCGTTATTGTTTTTTTCCATTCCTCACATTCACCATAATATTTATGTTGTGCAACCCTCGCTCTCGTTTCCTTTCTTGTCTCTCCAGTATGGAAAACAACGTGCGACACAGTAAATACTGGAGACTACGGAAGCGGCAAAATTTAAATTCCGAAGCCAACGAACTTTCTGTCAGCAGTAAAAAAACCTACTTAGTAGAAGCCTAACGAGTGATTAAGCCATCTGTGGGATGTTGAAAATTTGCTGAATGTTGAGTATGTCCTTAATGTTAATTTTTTGTATTGTTTTGATGAAGAAATGACATTTTCACAATATTTCACAGCGATGTTTTTTGAGCGAAACAATACGGCATATTATCAATAAAATGTGTGGAAGTTCAACTGTTAAGACCTAGGCTTGGTATTTGAAGTGAGGTATTCTTGTTGCTGCTTAATGGTCTTCAAGGCTACTTAACGATCGCGGCTACTTATAAAAATTGCTTAACTTCTTGTTGACGGGGTTAATAATTAGTACAGTAACTTCAAAACAGCGACAAATATTGCATCAGGTAAAAGCACCCTGGATTGTTAACCCATTTGTTGCAGTTGGTTTTGTTTTTCTACACTTATCTAATGTGAATTTGAGCAGAGCATATCACCAAGTTCTTCGGTACTTGTTTACGAGGTACTTGTTTACGAAGCAAGGAATGTGCTAACACTCTCCAATAGTTTGATCTCGTTAATATATTGTCAGTCATGTAACACATACCTTGAAATTAATTTTTTGTAAGAGGTACGTTACATAGCATAAGGTATGGTGGCATTCTATATCGGATTAGCTTTCTGCATTTAGTAATTTTTGTGAAGAATTTGTATATTTTTGGGATGTGTAAATTCAGTGGCTGTGTACTAATATTTGGTGAAAACTACTTTTGCATTGTTATCCGGTGCAGTTGATGTTTAAAGTCACATGCAGTGTAATATTTTTCAAACTTTAAAACTGTTACTAAAAGTTGATGGCAGAATGTTAAAAGCCAGAACAATCAAACAGAACGAATTATACGAATTTACAGCATTATTTCTCTTTAACTTCAAAAATCACATGTATCTTGTTGTTGCAGGAAAGTTATTAAACACTTGTCACCTATGTATGCAACACATTTTGAAATAGTGAGATGACCGAGTAATTGTGAGCTGAATTATTTATTTACTGTGAATGGCATTTGAAAGTGATTAGCTTCTTGTTGTAGCAATTTTGGAAATGCATCCGGTGGCGTTTAATATTAAATATATCAGCGGTGTAAGTATTTGCATTTCAAATTCTTAACATAGAAGTGCCTTGAAAACTAACGTTTATTGTTGGCCTGATGGTGTCTTGTTGTGTAAAAGCTTTGCTTAATTGAAGACCAGTATAACGACAGATTTTCTCATGCCTTACGAACATTCCCTCTATCGGTTGTTTCCTTTACTGCAACCTACACGTGTTACTCTACCCGTTTTTTTGAGTTGCAATTTTATGCTGACTGGTATGTACATTTAAACCTGTTTTTAAGTTGATATTGCATAATGTCCGGGGTACAGTCACCATCCCGTAAACTAAGTGTCATTTACTTAATTTGTTGTGCGGGATTTATCGTCGGTTTTCAAATGAATATACGGAATTCTCGTTATTCTTGGTTGTAACTGTTTGTAGCATTTTTCAGTTGCCAATGGAGAATTGCGCGAATTATCTATTCTACAACGGCAATTAAACACCCTATTACAAGTTTTTGCCTGCAAATGCATATCGTAAACAAGAGCTTTGTTAAGTTTTCTTCTTTTTACACAATTTTATTTTTTTATTACTTTGTAAAATCATAGTTTAAATGTGTTTGTATAGCAACATCGCTGATGGATGATAAACCATGTATAGTAAAATTATTAGTAACTTATTTAAAATGGCTTTTTACTAAACCATGCTTGTAATATAAATTTTCCTTGTGTACTAACATTAAAAATTGTTGTTGACGTGCAAAGCATGTATAAAATGCAGCCGATTTTTTTTTAAAGTCACCTGCTGTGCTTGTAATAAAGGATCCTTTTTAACCTTAGATGCAACGCTGGAATTATTGTTAACTAGTGAAGGGTATGGTTAGCATTCTTAAAAAGGTTATCTCCACTTTTCTAAATTCTGTGGACCTTCAAAACACCTATACTATCCATTTCAAATAATGTTTACCTACAAATGTTCTGGATCAAGTAAATGTCTCGTCGTTGCAGCCAGGCCCTTGTTTTTTTTTTCTAATTTATTTAACAGTAAGAGACCGTGATAGAATTTTAATCCCCCCCCCGTCCTGACAAATTCGAACGCATTCAGGGAAGCCTAAGCGACTAACTGGGTTCAGACATTGCTACAGTACTCTAGCATCGTGCACGCCATTTGATGTGCTGTGATCTTGCAAAATAAGTTAATAACCCAACCAGACTATAAGAAAATCCTCACTAGGTTAGCTGTTAGCAGTTAAAAATTTTACGCTAAAATATAAGAGTCTTTGCTTTACCAGATGGAAAGTGGTCTAGTGAAACAACGAGTGATTTAGGCATTTTTTTTACCTTCACTTGACTGGTTGTCACTGAATGAAAGTTTGCAGAATCTTGCTCTACCTAGCGTTTGCTTGCATCCAGCAAGGACTGCACAAAGACATTTCTTTTAAAGAAGCAAAGCAAGCCATACGCCTCCTAAACACAATAAGTGAAAATCTGGAAATTATGTTATGTTCAAGTTTCTCTTTGTTGCACTTTCGTGTGTTTAGATTGCTATTATTGCTTATGCTAGCGCCGTTCAAAATTGGCAGGGTATGTTGCCTCCTATATTCACAGGGCGGTGCTCTTCTGTCTGCTAGCTTATGCCTGTTGCTCGTGAGGTGTGCTCCAAACTGCTTGCTAATAAGGCATTGGATGAACCCTGCAGGTTCATAATACGTAGGTGTCCCCGCAAGTGAATGCCTCGCTTTATATTCGGCACCAGGAGAGTTGTGGCCTGTGTCCATGAGGCGATGCTATTTGGTTCTACCTTATTCCGGATATTGGCTACATATTGTTTGCCGCGAGTATGGACACCCTTTGTCTCTCGCACATACACCACCTCACACTCACTGCATGGAACCCAAAAAAAATTATTTTTACATGCCAAAAAAATTTAATTACGTTTTTGTTAATAGCACTCCCGTCCTTCGGTGCAATTTGCCCCTAGAGAAAGTTTGTTGGCTTTCCTGCCAGCCTCGTAGCTGCCCTTCTGTGCATGCCTCCTATAAAAGCGACAGTCTCTGATCTGGCTTCATCTTTCTTCCTAGGGCCGTCACAAGTGGGGTGCCCCAAGGCAGCGTCCTTGGCCCCCTTCTGTTTGTTGTGTTCGCCGACAATGCATGGGATGATATCACTTCCCGTGTTTTGGCTTTTGCTGATGACGGAAAGATGGGCCGTAAGATTTGTAGCATTGACGACTGTGAGGAGCTTCAGAGGGATTTGGACAGGATGGTGGCGTGGACCAAAGATGCTATGATGACGTTGAATATTGCGAAATGCCACATCCTGCGTATTGGCTGGCGGCCAGGAAAGCTGGCATTTCCTTACAAAATTGGTGGAGTGTCCCTTAATGAGGTTGAGTCTGAAAAGGACTTGGGGGTAGTCGTCTCTGCGAATGCTAAGCGGGCTAATCAGTGTGCTGCTGTTGCGACCAAGGCTAACCGGGCCCTTGGTCTTTTACGGCGGACACTTTCTACGCGGTCGCCGAAGGTGTTGGTGCCAGCTTATAAAGCCTTAGTCAGACCTCTGTTGGAGTATTGTTCTCCTATCTGGTCCCCGTATCTGTTGGGTGACATTAGGACCGTTGAGGCGGTGCAAAGGAGATTCACGAGGATGTTTTGGAGTGTACGGCATTTGGAATACGAGGATCGGCTGGGCTCGCTTGGGTTGGAAACACTTGCTGAACGAAGGCAAAATCTCTATCTGATTTGTGTCTTCAAGCTCCTGAGCGGGCTCGTTGACATCGATTGGAGGAAGCTATTGACTCTTCGGGTGGATAGGTTTGCTGAACCTCGTACTTTGTTTCTTCGCCGATGTCGGGTGGATGTTCGAAGGTTTTCCTTTGGCGTCAGGGTGGTCAGGGCGTGGAATGCTCTCCCTGATGACGTCAGATGTGCGCCCTCCCTCGGTGTTTTTAAACGTCGCCTGTCCCTATGCAAAACCACGGGATAATTTGTGGCTTCCACGGTTTTTTTTTTGTCCTTATGGATTTTCGCCGTGTTTGGATTCATATTTATACTTATACTTATACTACTAGGGCCACCATGCAACGTGGTTCCTCGTCTTTACTTCCCTAGAGTTGGATTTCTCCTCTAGGCTACTGGATTCTCCTGGTCCGGATACCCTGTGCCCCGTAACACGTAATGTGTCACGGGTGTGCCTAGGTGACCTTAGCCACTGGAAACTCGACTGGAATTTTTACTAGGACTACATCACACCAGTGTCGGGCCCATAGTCGCCTACCGCGGTCCCCTCAGCCGACGGCCTCTCTTCCATGGGCCCACGACCTTCCACCACATCCGCAGCTGGCCCATGGTCGCCTGACGTGGTCCCTCGGCCAACGGCCTCTCAGTGGAGGAAGAGGATCATGGCCTCCACTGGGCCCCTCTCTGTTGCAGATCTCCAAGACTACCCTTTATCCGGCATCATAGGAGCACATAAACCAATCTTCATCAGCTGCGCCAATCTCGGCCCCACCAGGTTCTGTCTGTTTGAAACCTGCCACTTGATAACGACCAGACGTCGCTCTTCCATTGGTGCCGTCCCCAGTAGGTCCCTGTCTCTGCTTTCAATGTACCAGGTCACCAGTGGTGCGCCCATGATCACTTACTGATAGGCATCACCAGTGCACCCATAATCACTTCCTGACTAGGGGTGGTCTTCTTCCAGTGGTCACCCACAGCTTAGACCCATTATTGCACCCCCCCACAGGTTCGTCCAGACCACCTGCCTTCCCGTGCATCGTGTGGGATGTGGAATTACCATGGTCCAGGCTACAATAGTCGCTTCTCTGCTTTTGTCACACATGACCACTGACATGCCAGGAAGAGTGCTGGCCCAAGCCATGTCAACCCTCATCTGAAAACTTCATGAATGCTCTTTTCACTTTACAGCCTCAAGTCTTGTCTGCAATCCTCCTATCGGCTCTCCAGGGACCAAGGGGTGGGACGTGGACATACTGTGGTCCCCTCCATCTCTCTCTTATTCAAACATAAGCAAAGAAAGCCGCTTTGTGACTAAAGAGATGCCAAGAAGGGCGCTGGGCCAAGTGGCCATGCCGACCCTCATCATATGTAAGCTTCGAAGATGCTTATTTACTCTACATCCTCAGCCTCGTCCGAGACCCTTGTCAGCGCCTGTCCTATGCCGTAATCTCAACCATCGACAGACCCAGAGCTCAAGGGTAAAAATCACTGCGGCCGTCGTTACTAGACCAACTGGTCTCGTCGCTCGACGTATTGTTCCGCTATAGAGTTGGTCCCACCGACCGCTCGGGGCCGTGGCCCGCGGACAACTCTGTCCGCTGCAGGATCACCTCCGTAATCACTGCACGTCACTAAAAGCTTCTAACCGAGAGATCTCTTTGGGCTCGTCAATTCATAACTAAACTGTTCTCAATTGTCCCAGAGACCCGTCTTCTTTGGCTGCCAGCCAGTCCACCCAACCATTTCGGCACTGGCATCTGTACTTTGTTCCTTTCTAACACCAAGTTTTTCCAGGAGAAAATTAGTACTACTGGCGCTGAACACCAGAATTGACTGGTCCGATTTATCAAGCAGGCAGCCACATTGTTTTTGGTCGCTTCCGACAGCCGCCATCTTTGGCTGTTTCACAGGCCTGCTTTTGACTGCTTCACCCTACTCTCTCCAAGAGTCTTCGCGCCCTGTCTAGTTGTCCACCATGCACAACGTGATATCTACTGTCTCCTCATCCCAGTCTAGTGGCACACGTCATGCCACAACCACGTCCAGGACATATACAGGACCTCAGTCCCTGCACGATCACAACAACCTTTCGTTCCTGTACTGAGTAAGTCCCACGTTCGTTTCGACCTTTTTCCATTAAGGAGCCCAGACTTCCACCTGCTATGGCCCCTGACAGTGCCATTTCACACCAACGTCCGGCCCCTTGAGACTATCCCACATAGTCCTCGTCTGTGTCTTAACCTGTCTCAGTGCTTCACTAATTCTCACCACTGTTCTAAACATCATGGACATCGCATTTTACATCATTTTGAGTCTTGTGCATTAGAACCAACCATCCATGACCCCACACAACCATTCGAGCCATTCAGCAACCCAGCCAAGCGCTCATATATTTTCTCGTGCATAAATGCCCACCATTGGTGCCCATAAACCATCTAGGCCCAATACATCACTTCACCATGCAGTTGCTTTCTCCTCCGAACAAGTTATGATACTGGCCGACTTAGGAGACGGTTGATAACTGAAGACCACATGTTGGCCTCTCCTCCAATGGGCTCCTTGTGGCCTTCGTCGTCAAATAGGGTCGTCCTCCAACTGAACCAAGACAATGACCGCAAGCAAGGCAACGACCACCTCATGGATATGGACCTCTTTCATGTCCACAAGGTAATCTGATTAATCAAATTCAGTTATAGCTATTTTAACATTAGCCTCTTAACAGTCGTAACCTGCGCCTATAAGATCTACGAAGACTGACCAAACCGAACGAACAACCAGTGCGAAATAGCGCCTATCAGGTGACCGATATTTGGGCCCGAGACCGGATGAAGTATGAAGACCAAGAAAAAACCATGGTAGAATATTTTCTATGGCTCCACTCGTCCCCTTCTGTTTCCTGCCCCCACAACAGTCACTTCACATCACGATCACACTTCAGGCCCATATGGATGGAAGAACAACTCTGTCACAGTTCGGTTCACCTGGTCTCAGCACTGCTTAAGGTTCACCGAGTCCGTTGATTCTGCGGCAGCCAGCTTGTATCGCGAGTATCCTGTACCATGGTCCCACCTCCATAGGTAATGAGGTCTGCTGAAATGCTTATTAAAAGACAGGTAATTTATATTTTCGTTGGCATATAAAAACATCAATTTACCAGGGCGACCTGGTTAAAATTGGTTTCTTTGTTTGCCAAACATATTAACCTGATAATTTAGCATTACATTGTCCTTAATTAATGTCTCCCTGGATGTTTTTTAGTTGCTTGTAGCCGCCTGCTTACATGTCCCACTGTGCGGGCGCAGCCCTCTCTATACAAGCGAGAACGTGGTTGGTCTCGGCATTCATTTTCCTCCAGAGGTTCCTACGCGTCACCTCGTCTCCCACGCAGGAATTTAGATTTTTTTTCGCGCATCTCCTCACGATGGAAGCCGCCCTTTCGCTCATCCCTCTGACCTCGGATGCTGTGCTCTCTTCGACTGCTGCTCCAACTGCCCGCGACGACCGCTGCACGACCGGCTTGGACCGGGACGTTTATGTCGTCAATGACTGAGAAGATTCTTCCTTGCAAGACGGCCAACGTACTCCACCGCCTCCTGATATTTCGGCCTTAGAAGATTTACGTCAGGCCAAAGCGCTGTTCCGAGACGCCAAGCGGAAACTCCGGCAAGCCTCTTCCCAAGCTGGTCTTTTCGGCCACCAACTCCCCACTTGACCTCTCTTCTAGATCATCACGCAGAGAACATAGCGAAGCCCACAACCTCGTTGACTCCGTTTTCCGCCACTACGCAGGGAAAACACCAATGCCGCCTCCGTCATGTACCTCGGCCACACGCCAGGCCACCACGCACAACTGGGTTGCGTCGACTGTGAGTCATGAAAGCCATAAACGCCTTTCGCACACCTCTGACTCCGTCACCAAGAAACGCAAGCATTCCAACCCCCCTTTCGGGCATCACAGACGCTCAGACTCCCGCCGTAGCGCAACAAAGCCAGACTGTCCAAACGCCAACCGCTAGACACATTCACTTCCCGGACGACAATACAGACGATCCGACTATTCCCCTGGCATCTCTCCTCAAGACAGTGGAAGATACAGTCCCGGACTGCTTCTTATACAAGCCATCCGAATCCGCTGACGCCCCAGTAATAAACAGAGGACTTAACACCGGCTTTGGATTCGCCCTACGGGACAAGGACGCCAAGCCCCGCACCATTTGGGCCAGTCTACGACCCTACTCGCCTGTCTTCTATGCAACGGTGGCTCTCTCCTGGGTAAAGGTGATCCTTTACTGCTGGACTCCGGCGCCCCGGCCCGGCCGAGAAACAAGTTTCTTTCGCTCACATGGTGACGGCGCAACCAACCCCAAGAATTTCGACACCTACCGTGAATGTGAATTTCTTTGTAGTGAAGTCAAACTGGACTTCGGATCGGCACTCACCATCCCTAAAAAAGTTGAAGTCGCCTCTTTCATCCTTTATGACAACGACAAGCGCTTACGCCTGAGCCTACGTGCTGCATCACAAGCTGACGTGTTGACAAGCAGTCAACGCCCTCTGTGAGAAGCTTTCCACCGATGCAAGCCCCGAAGAGATTCACAATCTGTCTTCCCTCATCTCCCAACTTTTTCAAAAAGCAAGTTTTGCTACTTATCACTCTCTGAACTGGGCCACTCGAGAACTATTCCACTACATGCTGCTCACGTAAACGACCTCAATGAATCAACCAGACACCGACAACACAACCAGCCACGTCACGAGTCTGATATTCTCTTTCGAGGTCTCATCCGTACTCTTGCGCCTCATCTAGACATATCACGCAAGCCTAAGTTATTTCACCAAGAGAAGAGCTCCTTTCGCGCATCCAAGCCGAACAGACAACAGAACACCCGTTCTTCTCCCGACGACTGGAACAAACCAACTTCACGAAGCGACAGCTCAGTTAACAAGAACCAGCCCTTTTCGCGCAGAACGATAGCTGCGCTCCCGCTTAATCAACGTAACATCCAGAAATGTGCCGCAACCCCCGACCGCCGCTACTCCTCACCTGGTGGTCGTAGTTACCACCGTAAACAATGACTATCCCCCGACTCGGCCGCTTCCCGGTCAGCGCGAGACTTCGCCACTTTTACCCAGCCTGGAAGGCCCTTTCGTGCAACTCCGAAGTCCTTTCGGTCATCAAGGAGGGCTTTCCTGTACCCTCCCCTCAAACCCACCGCTGGCCATCAGTCCTCCGTGGAACTTCACGCCCCCAGTTTCGGCCACTCTTTCTTCCGAAATTTTACAACTTCTACAAAAACAAGTCATCATCAAATGCAAGAACCCAGGACCGGGCTTTTGCAGCACCATCTTCACCCGGCTGTAAAAAACAGGGGGTCAAAGACTCAATTTCAACATGAAACCATTGAACAAATACATCGACAATCCCCACTTCAAAATAGAGACACTGGATTCGATCCACCTCTCCTTCAAACAGAACGATTGGACAATATCCGTAGACCTGGAAGATGCATAGCTACACGTTCCACTTCACCCATCTGCAATGAAATTCTTCTGTTTCATCTACGACAGCCAAGTTTACGAATTCCGCTGTCTACCTTTCGGTTTAAACGCTGCACCAAGAATTTTCACCATGATACTAAAACCAATCTTGGCTCACCTGCACCAACAACAGATCAAAGCAAGCGCTTATCTCGACGACTGGTCTCTACACAACCAGGACCCACACCGTCTCGAACAGGACACCACGATCAATCTCTTAAACCAGCTGGGATTCGGCGTAAACCACTCCAAGTCACGCCTCACTCCACAACAGGAATTCACGTTCCTAGGCACCTCATTCAATCTATTATCATCCCAAATCTCTCCATCGCTCGACAGAGTAGAAGATCTTCTACGACACATCCGCCAATTTCAGGACCAACAAACCCTCTCTCTCCGAGAACTAAACTCCCTCATCGGGAAGATGGATGGAAAGACCCTTTCACTATCACCGAATCGACAAGTGGTCAAACCCTCATATCAATCCAGATCAACAGTTCCCCTTCCACAAAGACTTTCCCCACGAAAGCCTCCTGTGGTGGACAGAATCACAAACCTAACTATACCATGCGCAATGGCTGTTTGCTGCGACGTGCATATCACGTGTCTGGGCTAGTCCAATCAGACGGCCAAACAGCCGTTGTTCTCGTTCGTCATTGGCTAACTCATGGTGACGTCACGGCAAACAGCCATTGCGTATGGTTTAAGACAGTCCCACTCCACGAACCTCCACCCCCCCCCAACCACTACTACTAGTTCTGGATCGTTGGACTAGCGCTCGTGACATTGGGGTTTCTTCCGATACGGTATACTTCGACTTTACATTTTGAGTAGGTCATCCACCACAAACTTGACTGTTGTGGTATAACAGGTAACTTAAAGGGTTGGATTGCAGCCTTCCTCCAGGACCGCCACCAGAGGGTACATATTGAGAATTCATCCTCGGCCTGGATTTGTGTACCTTGTGGTGTTCCACAGGGATCGGTTCTTGGCCCCCTACTTTTCGTATTATACTTGAACGATCTTAATTTGGAGAGGTGCAACACATTCGGGTTCAAATTTGCCGACGATCTTAAGGTGGGAGGGGAGGTGCCAGACTCTCTCCCTTCCATGGACTTAGATAACATTGTCCAGGAAGTAGTTTACTGGTCAGAGAGTTGGCAGCTCCCTCTCTCTATAAACAAGTGTCATGTCTTCAACGTGGGTGGACTCGATAGAAATAATACATACTCTTTGGGCCATGATTTGTTGCCATCATCATGATTTGTTGAGACCTTGGAATTTCGTTTACAGGTGACCTGAAATCGTCCACTCACTGCCAGATGATTTGTGCTGCAGCATATCGTCGTGCAGCGGTTGTAAAACGGTGTTTTTCTTCTGGAAACACTGAAACCAGAATTTGGGCATTTAAAGTCTTCGTTCGCCCATTGCTTGAGTATGCGACCCCTGTCTGGTCACCCTACCTTGCGCGCGACATTGACTTAATTGAGAAGGTGCAAAGGCGTTACAGTAAGGGACTCCCGGGACTCAGAGAGGTAACATATCGGGAGCGCCTGGTTAAATTAGGCCTAGAGCTTCTTGAATTTCGCAGAATAAAATTTGACTTAATTCTTACGTTCAAGATTTTAAACCATCTAATTGCCGTGGACCTCCCTTTTTTTTGACTTGTAACCAGCACTATTGGTACACGGGGACACTCATTTAAACTTTTGGTTCCCGCTTCCAGGCTTGATTGTCGAATACAATTTTCTAAGTGCGGGTTGTGGCGATCGGGAATAACCTGAGGGAAGAGACCATCAGAGCAAAAACGGTCTCTGCATTTCGCAGGATGCTAGGATCTGAACCCCTTTCTGAGTACTTTAAACGACCCCTACCTCCAGGATAGCTACTTCGATTTGGGCAAACAAATTTTTTTCTTTTAATTTATATATTTTCTCTCTCCTAATTAGGAATGATGTAAAAGGGGCCCATGGCCTTCCGTCTTCCGTTCACTTTTGGGGTGGTAAACGGTTTTTTTTTTTTAAATATATTATTTTATTACAAAAGAACGTCGGAGTTCATGCACCTTACGGGCTTTTTAATTCAGAATTGTTTATTTTTTGGTGGTGACAATTCCCAGTTTGAGGATGCTTTTGTTTTTAGTACTTACCATAACCATACCTTCTTTTATATAACGATGTTTTTTAACCATCTCATTTGTTCATCTGCTTTTTATTTTTTACTTGGGCCAATCCTACACCTCCTGTGTCCAACACGATTGGCGATGCCATCGGAGGCCTTAGAGCCCCTGGCAGGTCTAACCTTGGTTGTAAGGCATTCATGTCCCATACCTCATCCCCCTGACCTTCACGCGGCCAAATGTATATCTTTATATGATATTGTCTTCTGTTTTTAAATTGGGCTGGCTGTTAGTGATCCTAGGGTCCTTGCCTGACCTGTTGCTATTATGACAAACTGATATTATTATTAACAAAAAAGCATAAAAAAGTTATTTGTGCCCTTTCTGGGGAGGTCAGTGGTACAGCAGACCAGTGCAGAGTTGAATGTTTGCTAGCAGACGATTGTGATAAAATGAGCCCTTTTTTCGTTTTTTTTTCTGTGTCTCTTTTGGTCTGAAGATGACGATAGGACTCGCCGAAAATTTACAATGAACTCTTTAAGTTTGCTGAAGGGTTCTGCTGTAGTGGTTAGTGTAATTTTATTAAAGGCCTCGAAAGTTCAAAAGGGAGTACATAATCAGTAAGATGACAAAAGAAAGCACCAACTTTATTTGCCCCTTCCATTTAAAAAAAATTAAATTTGCTTTAGAATTTAGACCACTAAACTTCAAAAAGCTAAGTAAAATCAAAATGTAGTTAATCCCCAATTTAATGAAAAGAATGCCAAGTGGCAGTAAGGAAAACGAAGGCAATTCAACGGAAGCTCACACAGTGGCCCCCATCTTGGGAACAAACTTTGGTCCCGTGTCAGGCATGTAATGAATGCTGTAGAACCTTTGGTGGGTAACTTTTTTGCACCATGCAGGGAAGCCCTCACGTGGGCATGGGCATTACATTGAAAACTGTAATAAAACAAATTCCCCCACTCATCAATTAACAAAGACGTTTCTGACGAGCACATTGGCTCGGTCATGCACATTTCCCCAATTAGAACCAAACGTCTATTTCAAAGGAACAAAAAAAGATTTATATCTGGGAGTGAGGGGGGGGGGGGGGAGATTGGCCACCCAATGCAAGCTCGTGAAGCGGCCACCATCTTAGGGACAAAACTTGGTCCCATGTGTCAGGTATTTAATCTCAATACTTGAGCTGATGATATCGTACATAAAAGTCCCATCTCCTTCAGGTAACCCACAATCAATACTATGTCAATAATAAAACCATTCTTTAAAACAATCTGTTTATGTAACAATACAACATGGTTTCTCCACATTAAGAACTAGTTTCATGCATGTTTACATAACTGTTACATAAGTCATATTTTGTACTGTAAAACTTATTTCCGAGTCCCATTTGAGGCATTCAGAACCACTGTGAAAAAACCAATTACCTGCCATATATCAAGAGTTAACAACTTTATTGTCCATGCGTTTAATTTCGTGATTTGTCCTCTGCCATCTCGTCACGTTTGCACTTCCCAGTCTGTAACACATGATTACCGCATGAAAGCCACAAAGATTTAAAAAAGGTTGAATAGGTCGGACATTACCCCCAGCATTTTGTGGCAAACAAGAAGGGATCAGATGAGGATCACATTCTTCACCACCAACAAATCCACAATTTACATGAAGATTGCGTTCTTCAAATACCACACTCCGGACATCTGAATGGTATTTGTTTGAATGGTCTTGTTTGTGGCCCACCCTTTGCTTGACGCATGTGTGCAGAGTTGTTTCGGTGAAAGAGGGCTCACAGGACGCCTACTCCTAGGTGGGGCTGGTATAACCAAAAGTCCTCCATGACATGTATCTCCAGGAAAGAATATCGTATTCGCATGTGACCCATTCCTCCTTCCAAAACTGGTGAAGGGGTCTCGTCCTCCATGCACCCAAGCTTGCCATTGCGTCCATTTGGCAAATAACTTTGCTGAGGTCCTGAGCTGTGACTGAACTTCGAGGAGTGAAGATAGGGAGGAGACTAGCCCTTCCCTCCGTCCCACTGATGGTTTGACCGGAAAAGCGGAAAAACCAAAGGGTTTAAAGAAATACGGAAGTACACATCTTTTAGATTTATGGCGATCGTACATTCCATTTGGCAAAGTGACTCCCTTACCAAAGATAATTTGGATGATGGGAGGTTGAAAATTAGCCTCGTCCTACCATTCATTTTTGTTATTACCGTCACCAGGCTCTAGAGACTTGGGGTACCCCGAGGCAACACTAATTAAATTTGACTTAGTTTAATGATTCGAGGACAACTTTCACTACTTCAATGACATAAAAGAGGACGGAAGACTTTGTGTGAAGAGGACGGCTTAGGAAGAGTGTCATGGCAATTCTTCAATTGACGACTATAATTTGTTCTCACCTTACAAGACATTATCTTGGTCCTTCTTATGTCTGGCGTATTGGTCCCTCCAGAACCAGGGCTGGTGACGATAATTTTCGAGGGACGGGTAACTACGAGGGCCTGCGAGCCAGATGCCCGGCTCTACTGCTTAGCAGCCAATTCGTCTCCAAGCAAGTAACTACAGTAGCTGCAATTTTGGAAATGTAATCGCTCTGAAACCCCTCACTGAAATCACTGCCATCATTCAATCAATCCTCCTGAAAATTCCAGACTTTTTTTTGGCAGTCTTCAATTTTGGGCCGGCGAAAGCTGAACACCCATGATCAGGTCACCCGACGAGCCAACACCCATCAAGGAGGCAGCGACGACGTCCCGCTCGATATAGCGCTGTCTGGTGACAAAAGAGATATTCGACATCTTAAATTGTTTCGCTAATGGTTCAATTAAAGCCTGCAATATTTTTATGAAAAGTTTTACATCTAGAGCCCCCCTCCTTAAAGGAGTGCACCGAAAGGTAAGAAGGAAACCTTGCTTTCGATATCGTAAATGGATCTTCATAGATTACATTTAACATCCGAGGGATTAAACTTGCTTCGTTATGTACCACTTTATCCGGAGTTGTGGTGATTGTCAATGACAGACTCATTCCCTCTCCAAGCGGCTTTCCAGGAAGCTTCGATTGTGCTACGCTGATCTTATCTTTGGTGTGACTTTTTCTGGCTTTTCGATGTGTAGAAAATCCTCCTCAAGAGTGTTGCTAACACTCCTTACGCATGATGTACATGCGCGGCGATCACTAAGTGCCTTTGTGCGGCTCCACTCCACCTCCACCCAATTGGACATTCCCATAGATCACTAGCACTAAAATATTCCTAAACTTCCAGAGCTAATTAAACAAGACGTTCGATCTTGTCCAAAAACGAAAAAGTTATGGGGAGCGTTCTTGGCCCACCAAAGAATGAAGTGTGCCGCGCAGTATTAGTGAGAGGTGTGCCTCGGTGGAGGGGTCAGCATGCTATCTTGAAAGTTTTGGGTTTTGATTGGACATTTGCATCATTTTCTAAACGAAATAAGCTTGAAAATAAAGGTAAGTATTTAGGAGAAAAGCAAAACACTGAAATTAGCAAGAAATAAAATACAGGGCTACCTTTTTTTTTTTTTGACAAATTTTAGAGCGAGGTTGATTTGGCATAGTCTCTTCATCAACGTAAATTAAATTTGCAACTATGTTATGTATGAATGCAAGGCTAGGCAGTCAAAATTTGGCACATTTAGCAGGTCTAATGACAATTCAAATACTTCCGTGCAAATGCAAAAATGATTGACTTGATTTAAATGCAGACTTTACTTCCCTGATTTTTTCAATTTTATTTTAATCGGAACTATGCTAGCACTCTCACCCATAAAGCTGCAAAATAGTGTAGGCTGCAAAGCATCCACTACGAGTTTCTGCATAATGCTATTTGGTTGCCATCAGTAAGCTAAAATAAAAAAAATAGTGGAATCCCAAAACAAATTTCCTCGAAAGTGAATTGTTATTTACATCACTGTGGTTCTGAATGTTTCATTTACTGAAAATGCCACAACGCATTATCAAATTGTAAACTAGGCCATTTTAACTAAAAAGACATTATCACAGATAAACACACAATTCATACGGAAGTATTAGACAAATTATTCCACACTTGTGACCAGAGAAATTAATGAAACCAAATTAAAAGCAATACACACACTTGAATTAAAAGATGCCAATCTCCTGGCTTGGATTTATTGTTTTAATAAATTTCATACGTTTCAACCATTACTAAGGCTGTACCGAACCGAACATGGCCGAACAGAAGGTGTTCGGCACGGTCTTTCAAACGCAAAATACCGACGATTTTGATGTTTGAATACACCATTTTGAAGGTTTTTTCGCCAGCTTTCTGTTGGTCCAAACCACAAGTTCCTAGCTCTAACGGTTCAGAAGATATAAGGGAAAATGTAAAAGTAGTGGAGATTTTTTTATGTTTAAACAGAGTTTCAACATCTATGGACTTACAAGTCCATGGGAAAATACCTACATTTGTTATGAAACTTCTGCTTTGATGAATCTTTGTGAAATGAGCTCTTTTACATTTTAGTTTAAGATAGATTGGTTTGGTACATTTTTGTTCGGTTTGGTTCGGCTGAAAAATTCTCGTTCGGTACAGCCGTAACCATTACAATAATTTGACTAACTGGCAGTTACAGAGCAGGAATTGGTCAAACAAAAAAAGGGGTAGACTGCCACAGTTACAATTTGGCATCCGGAGTTATGTTCAGTTTTTGCTCCAAGGCAGATTAGCACAATTTAAACGTACGGTATTTGTCATCTAGTCATATTTGTGTTCAATCATAATTGCAATATTCGCCAATAGCAGGAAATGAGGTGTGATCATAGACTAATCATGACACGCTTTTAAACTGGATAATATTGGTTTTAAGGCTGCACCGATGATCGGATCGGATCGGTATCTGCTACTTTTACAGAAATAACTCCGGAACAGTTAAGAGATTACGACATGCAGTTTATAGAATACCGCTCAGGAAATCAAGCGCTTCCTAGCTATATTTTTTTTTATTTTAATAATTGAGCCTTTGAAGAAAACTACACCAGTTTTAAAACATTCGGGATTTAATTTTGGATATCGGTACCGGTAAAATTTTAAAACTGATCGGTAAAGTTAGCATCGGTGTAGCCTTACTCTTGATATTTTAACAATATAATTGATTAACTCTTGACAAGAATAATTATTGCCGGTGGCCCATCAACGTATGCCATGAAGCAGTTCTCTTGACAAGCATGTTCAACGACTCGTATGGTATAAACATACTGAAGCAACATCTTACACAGTACGACCTACCTTTACACCATTAACTATCAGCAGGCCCTTCCCGACAAAGCTAATAGTCCAACCAAGTCGGTGCAAGTTTTCAAAACAGATTAACAGCCTGAATAAGAAATGGACATAAACGACCCAATTCGCTAGCTGGGTGATTAAAGAGATAGGTTTTTGAGGTTTTTGCCTATCCGTCTCCGTCGCTGGTGTCCCTTTAGCAGCTCGAGGCCATGAAAGGAGTGAAAAACAGCATATCATCGACTCTAACACTGGCACACAAAAATCTTGTGTACGTTAGAACTGTCCTAAAGATGCGGGGCATAAAGATCTCGGACAAAAGGGATAAAAAATGTACTGAACACAGCGAGTACATGTGGCTTTAAGTGTCTGAAACCCAAACCATTTCAATGCCCAAGACATTCATTAACATACTAACGAGACAGTGATATCTTAACAGGGTTTAAACTGTAACATTCAAGTGTCATTAAATGGCCGTGCAACATCTTAGTTTACGCCCAATAAGTAGTAGATTGTTACACTTCTCTGAAAGGTGCACTAAAATATTAAGCCCGTTAGTTCTTACCGACGCACGGCTTTATAGATAACGCTGTATGTGCAATACTAAAAGCAAATAAAAAAAAATACATACAAAACCTCAGGCAAGAAAAAACACCATGCTTGAAATTACTGATCAACTAAATGTCAAGGGCAGTTGAAAATATCAAATCTGTATAAATGAACACAAAATCCGTAATAAAAAAAATTGAACTTCATACTTTATTATCGGAATTGGCCTTTTTTTTTGCAAAGAAATACTACAAGACAAAGTCACAAGACTAGTTTCAGTGTAATTTACAAAACAAGAAAAATTAAAATAAAAAAACAACAGAAGTGTAATACAAAACGTGAAAATAAAAATCACAACATCTGCGGGAACCGCTAACGACAACTGCGCCTTTGGTGGTCAAAAAGGAAAAATGGCACAACGATTTGACTTAGCAAGTTCCTCAATATAACGAAAACGTTAATAACAAACAACATTTAACAGTAATACACTTCCGGTCATAATTAACAGCCAAATTGGAAACGCACCCATTCAGCTCGCAGCAGTCAATCAGGGATGGGGGTCAACAAACAGTAAGGCACTTACATTTAAACATACATACATACATACGCTAACAGACATACAAACATGCGTGCATGCATTTTCAGCATTTTCTACATTGACAGTGTAAAGTTCTTCTCAAACTGTCGGTAACAAGTGATTTTTTGACTTCGACTTCCAACCTCAGTTTCGCAACCTCTCTCCGACAGCCCTTCAAAAGACATTACATTTCGGCCACATCTAAGCCATCAAATTGAGCAAACAAAAATACCACAAACAGTACTCGTTAACACTGGTGTCACCCAACTGCCGAGGTTGTATTCATGGTTTGAGAAGCGCGGTGTGGAATGGCCTATCGCCCGAGAGCTATTCGCATGAAAAGCGCTCGTATTCCACTAGCGAGGAAGTTCCCAACTTCACTGACATTACATGGAGTGCACGTGGAGATGTACAAACGACATAGGGTACCAGGCTGGCACACACATATCGACAAGGATACTGACACGGCCTATGGGGTAGTACAGCCCATAATAAGCAACTGCTATGTGATTTGCAAGGTGACCTTTCCTTTTTTTCCTTTACCGTGTGTTGCACTTAGTCACTAAATAACGGAGTACAAAAAAAAATTTGTTTGATTCTCGGGTATTTTTTACATGTTTAAAAGCTATCTGGTGACCAAAATTGTTAATTGTTTTAAAACTTACATTTGCTTGGATTTCTGTTTTTAAATTGTGGTAATTTAAACCAAAAAACTGTGTTGCAGGACAACTAACTTTATATAAAATTTTTCAAAGTCAACATTTGATGGTATCTAAAATTATCAAGGGCCCGAGAATTAACTATTTTTTCCGCTTGGCCTAAATGGCTATAATTTACGATATTTTGTACTTGAAATCTTACCAAAACCCAGAATCAAATTTTTAACAAGCACAACTTCAATTAGTTTGATTAGCATTATTAAAACTACTAAGTAATATCTTTTAAGATATTTTAAGAATAAATAAAAAAATATCTTAAAATATCTTTTAAGAATTGACAGTTTACAATGAAATTTTGCAACTCTTTCTCGGCCTACAACTTAAGAATCGACAGTTTCCAAGTAAAATTTTACCACTCTTTCTCAGCCAATGAAATTTTATCACTAGACCACGAACTAAGTGCAGCACTATGGTATTGAACAAATTTGCACATATTTTCCTTTCGCTATGACAGAATTTCGTACAAGAGACAAGTATGTCTCTTTTATGAGCACCATCTCTTAACACTACATAATCGCTCATTTAAATCTATCACAGACTCAAGCAAGCAGGTTGTACACATCTACGTAAATTCTTGCACAATCACAACAGCTCCAACATTTCTGGGCTTTCGAGTTTCGTACTTAATCTTAAGCCAACTACAACGTAAAAGTCACATTTTAATCCTTAAATTAATCCTCAACTTATCCCTAATCAATGTACGGTACTTATTGCTACATTTAGTAATAAACTTAACTATTTTTTCGTCAGATTAAGTTATTTTTTTTCCCAGTTAAGACAATCTTAACACAGAACATTAATGTCAATATCCCTCTTTTTTTTTTAACATACCCCATGTATTTAACTAGGCGTCAGTGAAAAGCAGGAGCTCATCAGGGTCAAAGGTGCAGCACATTAAGTACTACCAAGCAGGAAGCCTCAGGGTTTAACTTCCCCTCTTTAAAATGAAAGTCGTTACTAAAGACAATCGGCAGAAACAACTAGCGCAGCACAAACACCCCATCCCCCCTTACAATCACTAGTTTTAAAGTTGATTGCACGTTGGTCAAATGCACCTTTCACCCTCATGAGTGCCTGAATTAAGATTTCGGTCCGACATTTGTCCCCGTCGTCGGCGCTTTGGTGCCTGTGGCGGCAGTTTTTAAGGGCCCACCCTCCCTCCCTCCCCTTGTGGGTCTGACGCGCTGCTCCCTTGTAGCGGAACCCTCCCCCCGTTCTCTATCCCGTGGGGAAAGACGTCTTGGTCTCTCGCTCATACATCACCTGTAAAACAAAACAAAACATTTTAAGCGCGACGAACAAAAAAAAATGGGTGCAATTTGCAATATCTACACAATTAAAAATGTCTTGTATTTTATCATTTCTTGCCACTAGGTGGCTCTATAGCTATTGTTAGAATGACCTCTGTCTGCTCCTAAAAAAAAGTTGTCTCAGGTGTTCAAAGTGTTCTCCCTTTCTGGTCAAGTCGTCAACAGCCTATTTTCTACATTGTAAGCAATGGGGTTCGTACCTACCAGTCAACTTCAAAATGAAATTCTAACCTTAAAATTAGATTTTACTAATCCTATATGCTTAGGGTGTACCTTTAATTTGTGTGTGCGTGTGTGTGTGTGCTGGGGGGGGGGGGGGGAGATCCTGTTCCACCATAGCATTTAATAAGCAAATCACGTTTTATCTTAGAGCAAGGTTTGTGGTTCAAAGTTAAAGACAAAAAATAGTAAATAAATCTTACTTACTGCTTCTCCTTCATTCACACGCCATAGTGTTGACTAAGCCTCTCTTTTAATGGCGGTGGAAACTGGTCAGAGAAGCGCTGCCAATTATCGTCACCCACTTGGTCTTTGAATCCATGCAGAATCTACAAGAAAAACAAACATCAAACCTTCAGCCAGAATACACCTACGTACATCAAGGTGAGAGCGTGATTACCGAGTGTTTCACTACAACCTTACGTATAATGAAAGCTGCATTAAAAAAATAAAAGCACAATTTACCAGGGTACCTGGTTGAAATTGGTTTTTATTGCCCAACCGAAAATATACATTACTTGCCTTTTACGCATTCTCCTCCTTGTTGTGCTCGTAACCCTAGCAAAAACTTGATGGCTTCCCTGCCAGGCTCGTAATTACCTTACTGTGCATGTGCGGCATATGCCTCCTATAAAAAGCGTTCGATCAAACCTTGCTTCATTTTTCTTTCCTCATAGTTGTGACCATGACAACTTAGAGGGGATGATGGGCGGGTAAACGTATTGTGTATTTTTGGTTAGGCAATAAAAACCAATTTCAACCAGGTACCATGGTAAAATGGTGATTCTACCGAGAACTTGTTCTCGCAGGAGAATCAAAGTTCTCAGAGTAGAATCCGACAAAGCTGTGTTACTTATTGGGATGTCCCTTTAACCAATCGGCACTTCTTTATCCTTCATTTGCATAAAATGTTCTAATTTATCCAATTTTCAACGTAACCTCTGCGTCACTTCCGGTTCCCTACCTCGCTTCTAGCTCCCACTGTCGCTTCCCCAGTGCTGGTGACCCACACTTGTGCCAGTGGAAGCGGGCGGGTCATGAAAGTAACACAGCTTCGTTGGATTCTACTCTTGAGAACTTCGATTCTCCTGCGAGAACAAGTTCTCTGGTAGAATCACTATTTCTCATTCGTATAATCCTTCCTCGCTGCGTTACTTATTGGGACAGATTCTAACCATGGCGCAACACCAGCAATCCACCCACTGCTACTTCAACAAAAATCACTGTTGCCGCCTCGGGTAGGATCCATGACTGGCGTACCCATTCTGTACTCCACACCGTCACCCACCAGGGCAACGCCTGGCGACGACATTCTGTTCAACAACCGCCACAGGCCCCTGCCTGATCCCACGCCAATAAATCGCTTGCAGAAATCGCATATGGAACATGCCCCTTTTAGCGTGCAAGACACGCTCTCAGGCAAACCCAACAGCTGCCGAAAGTCACTCGTTGTCACTGTCTTCGGAGAAAACCACTTGTGGAATTCGCCACTACTAAGTCTGCAATCTGGCAGCCAGAGGCACCTCCACTGCAAAATTACCATAACAGCAACCACTGCGTGGGAACCAATACACTGTTCTCGAACTGCGGTGAGAACCCCAATCGCACTAGCACTTCTAATGTCTGCTTAAATACTAATGAACTTGCTCCCATGAGTACCCCAAGATGCTTATCATCAAAGTACCTGAAGATGAACACACACCTTTCACCTAGGAAAACGATGCACCACAGAGCCAAAAGTCCTGACCACAATTGGACCTAGTGGTAACAATTACCAGTTATTTCATTAAACGTTTAACCTGTTTGTGTTAACATTCGGTGACAATGTAATGGATTATTAACAATGTTTACAAAGTTTAAAAAAAAATTGTTCAGTAATAAACTAAGACCATTGTTTAATATATGGTCGGTTTAATTGGACACAGCAAAGTGCAAAACGTGTTGTATGCTTTACAGCAATAAGCAAATAATTTAACAGCATTAGAACATTTTTAGCTGTCAATGCAAAACGTATTGTGTACTTACAATTTTAAAAACAGAATTACGATAAACCTTCATATTTTGGGCTAAAAATATGAACATATCAACATTTTCAGCTGACAACTCATCTTTTTTTTTTTGTAACAATCCGTCCTGCACACAATAAAAACTTTCTGAAGGAACGGACGTGGCTGGGATGCGCATGTATTTTTTTCACTAGTTCCACCAGCTTTGGAAATTTTCATTCATTTTTTTGCCACTATTCCAATGCATTTTTATCAACATTCAGATTGTCTTCTTTCAAAAACTGGTGAAATTCGGTTTCTTGGTCGTTTGTTAGTGTTACATTTTTTTTTTTGCACACCTAAGATGTAAGACATCGCTTCATGCGGGTTAACAGCAGTATCCTTTCGCTGGTTGTGCGGGTTCGTTGCTGGAAAAATCCATTCGTCTACGACGGTGAGGGGCAGACAATACACCGAGTTACGCTTCAACGGGCTCGTACGTTGCTTTACGATCGGCAGCTGATAAAAAAGGCAAATCTTTGTTGACGTGGATCTAACGAAGATGCAATCAAAAAAAATTCTGTTCTTCTCTGGCATTGGAATATTAAATCTATCACGGATTTGACGACTCACTGCAGTTTTAAATTCTTTTACAGCAGCCTTGTCGTCAGTTTTTACCTGCAGGTGATTGGATAACAAACCAGCCATCATTGGCACAACAACCGAAGCTGTAGACTAGCTTTCACCTGAAAGGCATGTTGTCGTAATCTGCAAAGGTCTTAATACAACAACTCACTCTTTGGTAAAGCTTCAGACTAACGGTCGCCACAAGCCAGTTGGCCGGTAAAACGTGATAGCTGGCGACAATATGACACTATTGCACTCGCCAAAGTTGGCTACTACTGTCACGTTTTAGTTATTGAAAATACCGAACCGATATGTTGATCGAGCCTTGATCACAACATGAATACAGAACCTACTGGCAAATTCATTATTCCTGGCATTAGAAACAAAAAATATTAATCCGATGTAACTTGCCTTCACCTAATAGCAAAAAAAAATGCCAACCGCGCTGATTAGGCCTAACTAGAGATGTTTTCCCGGGAATCACACGTCATTCTTAGTTAGGCTTAACGCACGGACAAATAATTTATTCACCTTTGAATTTTTATTTCTAAAAGATTTAAACATTCACTTCATTTAGTAGGTGTTAAGATTAAGTACTCAATATTCATTTCTTTGTAGAAACTGCTGAGATCTGCTGGTTTAACCCTTTAAGGACTGCGTGCCCCTTAAGAAATTATAACTGACTCGTAGAAAAAAAATCGCAGCTTCTCACCCAGTTGAGGTAAGGGAATGAAACCTGTGTCATTTTTATCATTAATGATCTGGCTTTCATATCCCAGGTTAAATTTTACTGTAATTGGCTGGAAGTTTTCAATATGACTTGTAGAAGAGCTGTAAACAATGATTATACAGCGGGCGCATTCGGGCGCACCCGTCCTTAAAGGGTTAATTTCGTTTTCAGATGAAGGCACTGTCGGACGATGTAAACAGAGCTTTTAAGATCGTCAGTCCTAGCCTACCGGAAGTAGGACTAACTAATCAACAATAACATAAGTTGATTATTTGTTTAAACAATTATTATTTTTTTTTTTTTTACATTTGAGATTTAATTAAATATTTTGTTTGGTGTTATTAAAATATTAAATAAAATTTAAATGCAGACAGACATAATGCTAGGATTAGCTGACCAGCTGAAAAACCAGACATGCCTAACTGATAACCATGGCTAAAGATGTAAATATTTTTTGCATTTTCGATTTAATTAATAGTTTGATTGGGCTATATTCATGCATTAAAAGAAATTTAAATACAGACATTACTGACAGATAAAAACCGATTAAAACCAGACATGATTAACTGACAACAGCCATGCTTAAAGTAGTAAATACAATATGTAACACCTGTTCATTTAATTCAGCATAAAATTGTATAATACTAAACTTTAAAATACAAAGGTAAATTTTAAAAAGGTTTGTATTTTGACAGCAAAGTTTGATAAAAAAAAATAATTAAGTCACTCGCTTGGCCGTAAAAATAAATCTTGGGCTATTATGTTGCTTGTTTAAATTTATTACCGTGATGGTTCCTGGGGAGGGGGCTACATCCCGGTACATAACTATGCCTGGCGGCAAAATTATAGATTGTACTCATTGGCGACCAAAAATTTTATTATGGCGACTAAACATAATCAATCCACTGGCCACTGTCTACTAAAGAAAAATTCTAATCTGAAGCTTTACTCTTTGGCAAGTGACCTCTCAAGCATTTTTGCATCATTTAGTTTCGTAACCATACGATCTGAAAGTACAGCACATACAGGCCAGCGTTGCTTTTGGAGTCATTCAGCATAAAAAATAAGTAGTTCCAACGAGTTTTGCAAAAGTACGTGCTTGTTGACACTCATCGATTCGTTTCTTTTAAGCACATTCGAAGCAGTAGGGCTCTGTTTAAAATGCTTTATTAAACTAGAAACAGCATCAACAAGTCTTGAAACAGGTGTCAATCCTGTCCCTGCATTGATGCAAAGCTGGAAAGTGTGAGCTGCACAACACAAATCTTTCGGCTGCTAATCCAAGTCACACATTTCAGCAATGTGCAATATGTTCGATGCGTTGTCGTGCACGACCGAAATCACTTTAGCGTTCTAATACCATTCAGTAACTGTTGTGCTAATTCGTGAGCTGTGTGATGCTCCACTACATCTTTTATACACAAGACAAACGTTTTTAGCTTCCATTCAGAAGTTTAAAAATGTGCAGCGATTGTCATAAACGCATCTGTTGCAACGGATGCCCGCAAATCCGGTTAGTGCTACCCATTCTGTTGCATTTAATCTTCACGGACACGATGCTTCGTGAAGAAGTGAGCTTTCACCGTGTTTGGCACTTAAATATCGAAACCAGGAGCGAAAAATTGAACTAGCTCGCTAATCCCATCTCCTTCAACAATATAAAATGGGGGTAACAAGTCTTTTGTCACCACGTTTGCTATCATTGTTTTAAGTTTTTCGGCACGTGTTGGATCCGTACTTCTTGGATTAAAGAATGATCCGATAGTAGATTGTTTACGGCCGGCGTTGTTGGAGGTTTTAAAACAAGATGATCCGTCTGCCTATGTTAGAATAGTACCGCACTGCACTGCACTGCACTGCATAACCACTGCACTGCACACGTGGTGAAACAAACGCAGCTATGACAATTGACGATCGTGATTGACAGCTCAGTTGAATGCATGTGCGCGAAATATTCCGGGCTGCTTGGGTGAGTCTACTTTAGGAGTTTGGCCGCTGGTAATGGGGGAGTGAACGTCAAGCTTTTAACTAAGGCAAGTTGTGCTGCGTGTCCATCGCAGTTGTGGTGGTCTATAAATAGATTAAGTTTACTCGAACACGGAAATTAAAATCCGTCTAACCGAACTTGCTACGGTTATCGGTTACACGTTTAATCGCTGCTTGGAGACGAAGCCCAAGCACGCGAAATCGGTACACAACACCCTGCCAGGAGAACATCAACCGTCTCCTTGCTCTTCCGCAACAGAGACAGCATAACAAAATTGCGACAACAATTTTCGTCTTGAACCAACAGAGTTCTAACTGTGCACCACTATAGATAATGTGCCTCATATCCACTTTCCCATTTAACGACACCACATCAATTTTAAGAAGCTACTCACCCGACAAAGGCATTTCCCATAAGATTCTTCTCTAAACATCAGTCGGCCGCCCGACCAGCTGGCCGGCCCCATCTTGTTTGATAATAGTCTCAAACCAGTCTCTCCGTTCGCTACCCTGAAAGAAAAGGAAACGCGCGCTGGCAATCTAAAATCAGGCTGTGCTAGCCCTTACATTTAAGGATAGTGCTCTACCGTTATGATTTCCACAACAGAAACTTTATCGAATCACACTTCCAGACGACCTTTTCCACGCCAGTACCGTTTCGTATTAACATTTGGCTCGTGTGAATCTTCCCCCATCTCAAGAGAGCAAACGCCAATCACTACCGAATTTTTCTTAAAAATGTTCTCTAATCCCTCGCCTCTAGCCGACGTACCCAGCAGCAGTGGCGTGCCGCATTCATGCCGCATTCCCCGCTGGACTGGGATGAGGGGCCGACCGATACCTCGTTGTGAATGGTGGATGATTAAACAGGATGTGTGGGCTCATTGAAAACAGCCACTCGAGGGAGGACTGTGGAAGCGACCGAGAATAATGAGGCCACTCGCTCGATGATTCGATGGTGAAGGCGAGTCCTTTCCAGTGTATGTGTAACGTGCCCAAGTGTCTGTGGCAGTTTTAAGTCCCTCCTGGGAAAACGTGGTATAAGAGGACCGAAGTACATAAAGCCGGTTGGACCGTTGGTGGCCAGGGAAGACAGTCTCAGGGGCGATTGAGAACAGTTACAGCTGTCCGCTGATGTTGGAGAAAGCAAGTTGCTTCTGAAGGTGGTTGGCATCCGTTGGTGGAAGGAAGAGTAACTTGCAACGGGAGGATGGTGTCGGTCGCGCGGGGACCAGCAAATCTCGTTGTTGAGGGGACGCAAGCTGTAGCTCAACCGGTCGTAAAGGCAGTGGAGAAAGGCCAGTTGCTGAAGGGGCCTATAAGGCTGGACGTAAAACAGTGGCTGTTGATGGGCCGGCCATCCATCCGTCACGGGGAAGGTTGAGCGGATGGAGGCAGCTGTCAGAGTTATCCTTGTAAGGTATAATGGTCACAGAAGAGTCTAGGACTAGAAGAAATTCCTGAAGGAACCGTAGATGGTGGAGAGGGGCCACTAGAATGGGTAGCCTGGAGGCAAACTGTCGGAAAGGGCGGGCGAGCGCGCCCCCATTGATGGGCTATTAATCAAAGGATGACAGAGCAGCCTGAAGAAAAAAAGGTCGCAATCGCAGTTAAGGCGTTGGGCGTCGGTTGGAGGGTAGCCTGATAGGTGGGTAGCAGAAGGGAATCCAATGGCGGCTCTAATTGGCGTCCCCCATCCTTTTATTCATGTTATATTAAATGGAGATCTTGATGACCGAAAGGTCGATAAAAGAGGATGAATGAGGGGCTACTGTAGATGACAGATGCTTGGGAATACCAAGGAGACAGGCCGCAATCAACAGTGTTACAAAAATTGGTGGCCCACAGGGGACTGGACGGAGTCGAGGTGTGAACAGCGATGGAGCGACCTGGCCAGAAGTCGTCGAATGGCTTGAGTAGATGTCAGAGATGGGATCGTGCCAGAAGGTGCGAGAGAGCAGAAGCTTAAGTGATCCTTTGTTCATGATGCATGCTGTCCTTTGGTGCTAAGTCTCAAAAGATGAATCGGTGCTATAGCCGGAATATTGAAGGTAGCAATCTAACAACCAACTCGGACCATTGTTGGGAGTGTCAGATTGTCGTATGGACGACCGGAGAATAGGTTCTACGAGGGGGTTGGACCAGGGCGTCCTTAAAGCTGTTGTTCCCCTCTCCCAATTTGTCTCCTTGTTGGTGGCCATTGCCACAAAGAAGATGGTAGTTCGCACGCTTCTGCAGTGGTTCGTACAGAGGTCCCGAGAAGTCAGCGAGCACCAGAGGGAGATTCCAGGATGGAAAGAGCTTCCTGACGCGAGGTCTAAGTACTCTGAACGACTGCATTAAACAGATGATTAGTTTGACGTACTGTCTCGTCTTCCATAGAATGCCATGACCGAGTTGATGGCTGACCGGTACCCTGAAATCGCCATGACCGAATGGCCCTGGTCGAAAAGGCTGATGAACTTGGTGATGTCTGTGGCGGATGGGGAACAGGGGTCTACCTTTTTCTTTGTGCACCATCAAACCACTTATTCCACTTGGTTTCGTATACTTCATGGATTTGCGGTAGCATTGGACAAGTTTTTCTATCACTGCGGAGGAAAATCCGGTGGCTCCCAGTTTCCCTTTTATAGTTCCGAAGCATGAAGCTGAAGCATCTGCGGGATTTTTTTTTCTTTGAAGGGGATGAGCTTTTTTTCATAAACTCCATATTTACATACCACGCTGCTGCTGGCCAGTTTGGGCCAATCAGGATGAAATTGTCTTTTGACCGGCGTACCTTATTCAGGACTCGTTGCAGCAGGACAGAGGATGGGAACATGTACGCCGTCATTCCCTCGCAGCCAATGATCAGGGCATCAAGAGTCCCAGTCTGCTGTCCGGTAATGAAGACACTAAAGAAATAAAATTGAAAGTTCTAAAAGTAGCCAACAGATCGACGATACGTTTACCCCACTTTTTGAATTGAATGGCAAACACACCTTTAGACCACACTTGGCTGGCGACGTCTTGTTCTACCTCCCTGAAATGTGGCGAGAAATGATGGAGACATTCAGATTCATGCAAAACCTGAAGAGATTTGAAACTTTTTGTACGCATTTTAAGTGTCCCCCATCCCCACTTCCTTATGTAGGCAAACTGGTAACATCTTTCCGAATGGAATTTATTTTCCAGTGACTGACAATACTCTGCCGATTGGATATTTCTAGACAAATGCCGATTCGGCAGCTGACAACCCCTGGACAACCGCCGTTCTTTTGGCGACTGCTAAAATTTCAGTGACTGACACTGATCGTGTTGACAGTCTCGAGGAGGCGATTATTCTCTCGGCTGCTGTTGATCCCTGTAACTCTGTTGGGTCCTGGCAGACTGCTGGTTCCTTAGATCCTGCAAGTCTAGTTCGTCTGGCAACTTCTGCTCCTTTCCCTGACTTTCCGAACCCTTGTGGGGTACTTCGGCGACTGCTGGACTCCGGGTTCCAATCACACAGGATCATGTCTTGGATTGGGCGACAGCCAGGGGCTGATAACCTTACAGTCATCGGTCCCCCTACGAGCAATCTTTCTAATAGCGCGAGACGAGTTGCAACCCTTTGTTCCAAATCCGCCGCCAATCTTGATTCGGTGCCAGAGATTCTGTCGATTCCTTCAAACGTAGTCTGCATGTTTACTTGCGTCTCCCAGATGGCATCCAGCATTGTTTTCTGCCGAGAACTACTGACTGAAGGAGTTGAAGCGGTCGATTCACAAATGCTAAGGCTGAGTTCATAACTACGGACGAGAGAAAATCATCATGATCCAAGGCTTCTCGAATAAGTTGATCGTCGAGGGAGCTTCTCTTCCTACCTTCAAGCTTCCTGTGTCGTACTTCCCTCTGGTCGGATTTGTGCGAAGACCGGAGGAAGCCAATGACATTGTCCGAGCTATACTCCTTGCAGATGTCACGTTTTATGTTAATAAAATCACATTCCCGGCAACTTCTGCTCGAAGGGTGCAGGAATAAGGACATATCGACAGGATCTGTAGACAACTTCTTTTCTCATCGCAACAGCTGCATGCACGGGCACGAGGAAATGTAAAAAACAAATAAACAGGCACGCCTGCATGCGTTGCCGGCACACGAAATAGTAACAATACGGCTGGCTGGAGCTAGGATCGTGCCTGGGGGCATGATGGGCGGTAGCAAAGAAAGTTTGGTACCATGACCATGCAAACAAACAATAGCTCATGTTAAGCTATAAAGTACGGCGAGTATATATGGTTGAAGTGAAAACCTAGAAACGTCGTGGAAATTTGAATTATCTAGGGTTGACTGAAGGAAGGTCCAATCTGATGTAGTAAAAATGTCTTCTTCAAAACTTCCATCCATGGTCACAGATTAGTAGTATTTTAGTACGAGAATTTCCTATCGTTCAGAACGAAATGCATTCCCTGCACTCACCTACCACTTAATCGGTACACGGAAAAAGTATCATACAGAAATCTGCAAACCTTTTTTAATGCACATTAAAGTTACAAAATCTTGTACCAAAGAAAACATCAGCAAATTCCCCTTACATCAGCAATGAGCAACCTGCCCAACTATGCCTGTTGGGCAAGGGTTGAGGGTGCTAGGTAACACCCAGGACTTGCCAGAAAAGGGATTTCGCAAAACCCGCGAGTGCGTCATTAGAACACCTTAGAATACGCTATTAGTATGGTGGCCTGGTTAGTACATCCGACAACTCATTACAATGCAATCCAGATGCATACAATGTTGGAGAGCCTAACTAAGCCCCTTTGTCTTTATTGGGCATGGCGTACTTTTAAAGGAAAAAAAAGGGATGTTTCCAACAATGAATTTCCCTACTATTGACTTTGGTTTAAAATGCTCACCCAATTGGTGGCTTACTTGCAAGGCTCAAGTCTTGGAACATGTACACGTGTAAATGTTGCAAACATTTATTTTTATTAACCCCCCCGGGGTCGGTTTTGCTACCATCACTCACCCATGCAAATTAGTCTGGGGGTATGTGTTCAAAAATAAGGTCCTGTAGGATCTTTGAGTAAGGAAGTTTGGGCAGGTTTCAATCTTAGTTTGACTGTGAGGAATAAGAATATCAATGGTGATTAGCTCAAAAGTTGTGCAGAGGCCTAAAAACGAAATGGCCACCAAAATGGCTGTCGCCAAAATTCAAATATTTGTATTAGGTCTACAAGAATGAAATTAGTGTCAAATAATATGTTTTAGAGGTCAGAGAATTCAACTATAGCGTCACAAAGCGTGCCTGATGTCTACAGATGTATCTACTCAACATGCCATCTGAGATGGCTGCCTCAAAAACAAAAATCGTAAAATTGTTCCCTGTAGTTACCAAATTGTTTTTTTCTGGGGTGTATAACTCAAATAAACGGACAACATTTTGAAGAGGGCTTAAAAACAAAATGGCCACCAAAATTCGAAAAATTATATTAGGCCTACAAAATAGAAATTGGGAGTCAAATATGTTCTTGAGGTCAGAGAATTCAACTATAGTATCATTAACATGGCGTCCAAGATGGGCCACCTCCAGAACAAAATTCGTAAAATTGTTCCCCGTAGCGACGAGAGTTGCCAAATTGGTTTTTAATTTGGGTGTATAGCTCAAATAAACTATCATGAAACGTGTTTTGACGTCAACAGGAGCTATTCAGCAAAAATAGCTCACCACCTCTTATGCTGCAAGACGGCTGCCTCGCAGGCAAACAAAAATCGTAGAAATGTTCATGTAGGCACAGGAGGTGTCAAATTACTGTTGTTCGCCCTTGGGGCCAACAGGAGAAGAGGATGAAAATGCAAGAAGGGCTCACTGGAATAACTTTCAAGGAGTCAGCTAGGCTAAGATTTTTCTTAGCAGACGTTGCATTGACTCGCCGTATTGCTGAAGAAACTGAAAAAAGTGCAGGCATACATTCAGCAGACAAGGGGACTTAACATCAGTTCCTCTCAGATAAGAATTCCACAAGATAGGAATGTAATGCTACTGAAGAGGCTTTTGAATCTTGGCCTACTACACCTTAGAGAAGTTTGCCTGGTATACGTACAATACTGGGCAAAAAAAAAAACGCTCGTTCACTTTACACTTTACTATTAGAGATTAAAAGGCCTAGAAGCCGTACACTCTCTCATAAGAACTTACAAACCATGCTTAAAAGTAACATTGCATAAGTGTGCCCAGGCAATACTGACATCCCAGACCTGCTGCCACTGCCGTCGCTGGCCAAGTCCCACCCTTACAACCAAATCAAACACTAAACGACAAGGCCTAAAGCCACGCCTGCAAAACCTCTAACGAACAGCCGGAGGAGCTGGGTAGCGGAAGAGCGACAAAGAATGGGGCCCCAACCTGGGTGAAGCGCCCGGTATTTCAACAATGCTCTCAGATGATTGTTAAAACCAGGCATGAGAGTGGCCTTGAACAAAAAAAGCTGAAAAAGTATTTTGAACAAAAAAAGAAAATAGGATGGATTTTTCTGAAAATAAGCTGAACATTTTAAGGTTTGTATTAAGGTTGCTTTAAGATTCCCCTGAATTTATATGTTAAGACCTGCCATAAGTTCAAAACTGAAGTCAGATGTGCCAACAAATAAACCGGAAACTTACTGAAAATTGCTCAGCACAAAAAAAAGCTGAAATCAGCTAATTTGCTGAAATTTCTCATGCCTGTAAAACCTCGTGGTGGTCGGCAGGATGGCAAAGGAATGGTAAGTTCTTTCTAAACAGTAATTGGGTAACGCATTGTGGGCATTTTGTATCGCTTATTGTAAGAAGTTCAGTCGCATTGTTGATTGGACTTCGCAACTTCAACCCTCGCCCTTAAGCCCTTTGACCCTTTAGCGACAATGCACTTTAAAAACAATTTAAACAATTGGAGAGGTCCTCCTTACGTTTTATGAGTATTCGTTCGTCAATTTTGTGTCGATTCATCAGCAAAATCAACAGATGATATGGAAGAATCAGTGACGTGGTGCGAAATGGGAGAAGTGGCGTTAGCCGTATTTGAACTTTGACGTTAAATGTCACAATGTTTTTCGACAGACCCAATAGAACGGTAGAAGGTCCCTGGGTTTATCTACGAGGTGGCCTTCTTGGACTGCCATGTTCAATAGCTCTTCCTGTCGACGTCAGATTCGTTTTACGATAGTTTACTTGCAATCTCTACCACTAAAAAAACCACAATTTTACGCCTCATTCATCGATGTAGAACAAATCTACACGATTTTTGTTTTTACGGCAACCATGTTGGACGCTATGTTGAACAGCTTCACCTGTGGACATCGGGCATGGTTTATGATACTATAGTTGAATTCTCTGACGTCAAGAACATATTTGACACCAATTCCTTTTTTGTAGGCCTAATGCAAATATTTGAATTTTTGTGGCGGCTATTTGGGTGGCCGTTTTGTTTTTAAGGCCTCTGCAAAATATTGATGTTGAGTTATACATCCCCCAAAAAACAATTTGGTAACTCAGTCGCTACAGAGAACAATTTTACGAATTTCGTTTTTGAGGTAGCCATCTCGGCCGCCATGTTGAATAGCTACATCAGTAAACAGGCATGGTTTGTGATGCTGTAGTTGAATTCGCTGATCTCAAAAACATTATTTGACACTAATTTCTTTCTTGTAGAACTAATACAAATATTTGAATTTTATTAGCAGCCATTTTTTTTTTAGACCTCTGCACAATTTCTGAGCATATCACCACTGATATTCTTATTCCTCACATTGAAACTAATCCCAAACTTCCTTACTCAAAGGTCCTACGGAATGACACATGCCTCCAGACTAAATGCTGCCAAAGTTATACAAGTGAGGGATGTACGTAAGTGCATTTTCTAGACCAAAATTCCCCGACTTTTCCATGATATTTCCAGTCACAAATTTCCCAGACGTTTCTAGGTTTTCCACGTCCCCAGACACCCTTGGTCTTATTCTGTTCTTGGCTTACGAGTTGCCACAATTGCAAAATAGGACAGATGGAAATATAGCCAAAAGCATTCTTAACTAAAACCATCAAAACTATACGGCCGACGCAAGCCAGAATTCCCATAAAAATAATTCTTCAGCAACCAACCATTGTGCCTCACAGCTCACAATATAGTACAAGATACGCTACTGTGTTTACTTACTCTCGTTTCCCATCTTGGATATGAAAACCATAGAAATAGTACACAGTTGCTGATGAATGTTGCAATTCTGGCAAATTTTGGCTGGTATCACAGTTTAACACGCGAGTGTCACCTTTAGGCTCCTCGAACACTACTATTATATACAATTAGGTCATGATTAGATGAGTGGAGAGAGTTGAAGATATACCGAGTCGGTATACACAAGAGATTTGAAAACTGCACTTCTCAGTTGTCTTCGGATGTTGCGCCTTGCATCCAAGTGGGCCTTTGCAGCCATTCATCCACTAAGGAGTAGGCAACGGACCGCTAGGAAGCAAGCCGCGACATCTGCAGACAACTTGAGAAGAGAACTTTTCAAATCTGTAATGACTCGGCATGTATTCAACTCTCTCCATACACTCCACCATCATGAGAAATTGCCGTATGTAATAGTGTTCAAGGAGCCTGAAGGCGGTGAGAGACTCGCATGTCAATTATACTAAGATATCACCGAAAATTTGCCAGACGTACACTATATTCAGCAGGTAAGTACTATTTCAGGTACGCGTATCCAACATGGAAAACAATGTAAATGTTTGAAAAACCAAATCGCACTAGTCCTGAACGTTTTCAATATTACTTTGTGCTGTAACAATACCTATAGGCAGATGGTTTGTTGCAGAATTTTTAAAACAGGAACCTTATCCAAATTGTGGATGGTGTTTAAGAACTAACCCACATTCGCGCGAAGGGCGAAACTATTTGAACAGTTTAGGAGGCACACTGCTTTCTTACCTTGTGAAACATTTCTTTCAAATCCTGCTTTGGGTTGATCCACGAGGCGACAGCATCACAGAAGAAGATGAAATCTTGCACCACTCCAGCAGGATTGACGCTGATCATGCTGCAGATGCCGCGGAAGGCAGAGTCCTTTTCCTCGTTGTCACGGATGTTGCGTAGTGATGTACACCTTCATTTTAAAATGGGTTTAGTCAACAAACAATCGTTATCTACCCCTTTCTCACTTGCTACAGCTTTGGGGAAGGGAGTAGCAGTCTTTGCCAAACCAAAAAATGCACGCTTTCAACTTGCCATTCGCCTTTCGAACACAACTACTGGTGACGATGCCATAATCACGCAAAATAAACTCGTGCACAAAAGTGAAACAGATTTTTGTCCCATCCCTTCCCCTCCACTGATGAAATTGCCCGAAAGCATATAAACTTAAAATATGTTATTTAACATGGGTCTTAAAAACAAAAATCATTATCCATGAAAGAATTTACACCGACGAGCTATTTATCATTTAATATCTCCCTTAGCTTAAAGGTCAACCCTGCGGGAACTTACTAGTACCATGCACAATCTTGGGTGCAGAATTGCGCCACGTACGTTAGTATTGTCTTAAGTTTGGTATTTCAAGCTTTTTAGGGGGAGGGGGGGGGATATTTTTATCACAAGAATTAAAATTCGAGAAACACAAGATTACAAAATAAAAAAATAAAAACAAATACAAAATAAAATTAAGAACTAAATCTACTGTCACAAAAGATGAAGCTACAGATTTAGTAAAAGGGAATTTTGTCATGGACATTAAGAAATCACAGAAGCCACTGAGTTAAGTCAAAAATCAAAAGTAAAAAATTATAAATAAAAGATGTTACACACCACTGGCGAATAAACTGCTGTAACATAGGGGCCACTTCTTGCGGACATACGTAACCAAGGCGACCAATTGTTATGGCTACGTTACCAGGACAAGACGAGACGGGGTAGCAAATAAGGGAGAAAAAACAAAGAAAAGAGACAAATCATAAACAGAAATTTACAGCCAAAAAACAAAATCACCTAATGGTACCATGGCTTGGCCATACTAACACTAGCAACCATTCAAAATATAGACTAAATTAAGAGGATTGTGTTACGAACAAAACTCCCTTCACCACAACAAAAAATACCAAGTGAAGTAAAGATCTAACAATTACCATGCCAACTTATGTGGAGCACCACACAGCGCCATTTGCACTATCCAATTATTAAGAGACGTGGTTTATGACCAACCAACAACTGGCATCAAATAATGAAAAGAGGTTACAAATTGGTACTTTTGGTACTAATTTAGACACGCTGCATGATGTCCACACGTTCGCATCCAGTACGACATGGTTAGTGGAAATTGGCATCAACTCTGAGGAGTCCCAATACAAGTAGCAATTCACACACTTGTTAAAAGTAGTGCATTACATAGATTAAACTAGTTAATTTCAGCTAGTGCTGTAAAATTTAAACAAACGCTTTTGAAACTGGAAAACTTTGGTCGTTATCATTATGAATATTTCCTTTACAAGTGGTCAACCTCCTCAGATTTAATGCAAACTAAAACAAATTTTACTGAAGTTGGAATATTTTGCCATGTACAAATTTGAGCTGAATCCATATGCATGTAATAAAATCTACCGCTGCTCTCTCGCATATTTACCAATGCAAGTAGCAACCAAATGTTACCGTGTAAATTTACACCAAACAAATTAGTAAAGTTTTTTTTAGATTAATGAAAATAAAAATGTCTTACAAAAATTAAGCAATGTTAAAACAAGGTGTTTCGAAGAAGGGTTCATGCTTCGTTTTGTTTAAGTTCATCTCAAAAGCAGGTTCAAGTCTAGCATCCAGAGCGACAATCGGTTGGCAGCGAATGTATGTGGCACTTCCGTTTTGTGTGTTGGTCGTACCCCGACAATCTTAGAGATAGTTTCCAATGAGTAAGCTTCTTAAAAGTGGACGGCAAGAAACAAATGTGATTTCATTGCACATGGATCACATGAAGAAACGATAAATAGTGACGAGGTCGCATGAAGGACGGAATGGGGATCGTCGTAATGCTGAATTCCCGAATCGGGACTTCAATGAACTACAATACAAAGCCATGCCAAAGAAGTGGCTAGATAAAAGTCACGACATCACTATTATCTTTGATGCTTTGAATATCTTCGTGTGCCAAGCGTGTTTCTACTTTTGGCTTAGAGCCATTATCCAATTGAGACATTGAATGAAGTGATTAAGTCAACATTGTTGTTTACTTTGTTGTTACCACTGACAAACTTATTGAACTGAAGTCCGAGTTTCTGGGCAGTGGTTGCCTGGGTGATTGGTACCACACCTGATCTCATTCCAATCAATTTTCAACAGGCACCCATATAAAGCAAGTAGTGTCCATACGTCACGCAATCACTAGCATCAAGTAGTCATCAATTTAAGCTTTATCATGGCAAAATAGTTCCTGTCAGCACAAAATTAACATAGACATAAAGAAGGGATCTGCAATAATGTGCTGCTCATTCAGTCAGGTGCGGGTGCTAACTGCCGTTAAAAAATAAACAAGATTGACAAACACGATACCGTTTTATTGTGGCGCAGAACGATCAAATGAAGAAGCCAACAAAATCAAAACGTTGCAAGCAATCCAGATTAGTGAATTTTTCAAAAGAACTCTCAACCAATTTCATGCTAACAAATGGCGGTTATAGCATTCGGAGTAAAGTAATGAGAAAAGACATCAAAAAAATATCACACCATCAAGCAACAAAGTATTAAGGATTCAGTTACCCAAATCAATGTCATCACTCCTGCCACATTTACTTATTTATTTGCATCGGGAGGGGGAACCTTTCTACACACTTGGAACAATATCCAAGAACATTTTAACAGCCTAAACTAATTTTGATATAGACACTTTGTATCAGCACCCCACAACCTACATGCTGATTAACAATTTGATGAATTCATATTGGACAAATACTCTTTGGGGTTTGCATACATGCCAGCCACTTTTTGTTTTAATGTAAATTAAAAAAGCTGCCTACAATTCAAGCAGGCATAACCCAAATTTCGCCAAATATAACAACAAAAATACGGTTGTAGTTTATCCAGGAGTGTAGTTTTTACGCAAACCAATATGGTACTTGTTCTTTATAGTTGCCTGAATGAAAAATGGAGTTACATAATCAACTGAAGAGTTCTCCCATTGCCGCAGATTTAAAACTTTAAGAAGCCCAAATTAGATTTCACAACAAATAAGACATTCTTTATAGACCCCCCCCAAAAAAAAGAGGCATATAGGTAAAGAGGCTTTTTAAATTATATGATTACACTAATATCACCTCCAAGAATGTTTGTTTGTGATTATTAGTGTATTCATATAATTTAATATGTCTGAATATTATCACTGTCAACGCCGTTTACCGGTTTTTGCATAAAGAGGCTTTAAAGATAAAAAAAATGTTTATCTACCTTTTAACTTTAAAATACTCCTTCTGTCAAACTAACTGCCCGTTTGCAACTGCTCCACAGCCTGCCCTCGGGCGCAATCGCGCGCAGGATGCTAGCGTCAGATTGTCAATTTTCACATCGTGAAAGATCGCAAACCAACTTCCAACAAGCACTTCAGTTTTCCCTATGGTCGGGATACAACAATTTCCAAAAACTAACGAAAAAAGATTAAAATTAACATGAGCACGACGGGCCCATCTGACACGTGGCCCATCACAACAAAAAAGTGATGATCCACCACCTGGTGCTAAAGTCATGCACGCGATAGCGTCCGAAGGCAGGCTGTGGAGCAGTTAGAAACTTAAGTTTGACAGCTGAATGAGCATTTTAAATACTAAAAGCTAGGAAAAGTGAAGTATTTTCGAAAAGAAAGCGAAAATGTAAAATACAGTAGCCCAAACAGAGCTTTAATTATTGGCGAAATCCACCTCGAATTGATAATTGCAAAGAAACAGCCGACGAGAGCTGGACAGTTCTGCAATGTGTAGCCAGCCTTTAAGCCTTTACTTCACGGACATTTACGAGAACTTTCATCCTCATTTCCTCGTGAAAATTAGCATTTTCTCCACAAATGTGCATCCTAGTTGAAAATTAAGCCGTAACTTTTCAACTGTTCGCAAGTTTTTATTTTTAATTCTAAAACATCCAGGCAGCTTCAATACCATGACCTAAAAAATGTAACAAACTGCTTAATAATTACGTCCCAGTAATTTGAAGTGCAAGATACTCGAAACGCGTAAAAATGCGTATGTGAGTAAATCCTGTAGAAGCGTAGAAAAGCGTATATGTGAAGGAAAGGGTTAAGGGGCATGCCTTCTTGGCTCATAATTGCCACAAGCTGAGGTCTCAGTGGGATGGAATCGGATAAGTCAACTGGGCAATACTCCGTGCCTCGTTCAATTTATTATCCCAGTCAGACTTGCTATCTTTGTATATTCACGAGAATAAACCAGCACAAAGGAGGATGACGGCAGGAATCAGAATTAGACGTGGGATTATGTTGAACAATCCCACAAGAATGGCCAAATACCTTGTAGCGGGCAGATTTTAAACAGACCTACACCAAGAGATTGAACAAGTCGGTGAATGTGTACGTCTTTTTGGAGGACAGACACCACTAATGAAAACTCAGTTGGGGCTTTTTTGTTCAACTACGACACGGCAAGTGAGTTGTAAACAAAATTTTTTTTACGCTATCAAATTTGCTCTAGGGCTACGAAAAACTTTTTCTATGCTACCAAATTTGGTTCAATGTGGCGAATCCTGCGTCCGATGGCAGCAACAATGTTTAAACAATAGGTAGGGAAAAAAAACAACTGTTCGGGTTCTGAATAAATCCAACAAAACCTCGCTTACGACAGAAACGATGACTTAGGCAATTGCTAAACAATGGTTAATCAATACACAGGGTGGTCCATAAAAAACGGCAAAAATTTGACATTTTTAAGTCCCAACGGTTTTTTGTCAAGTTAAAAAATATTCACTTCTCGGGATCCAAACGCCATTTCCAATTCCAAAAAAAGGTAGGTCTCATTATTCGAAATGTTGAAAAAGAACTTTCAGTATTGATTGGCATTTAGACACGCTATAGTAATAGCCTAGTCCAGCATGGCTATGCCTTACAAAGTTTTTTTTTTAGTTATTTTGAAAAATAAAAAAAATTCCGAATTGAGGAGTGTCAAAATGAAAAGGCACCCCCCAAAAGACCGAAAGGGAATCGGGTTTAAGACCCACATTTTAGAAATCAGAATTGGATTAGGTGCCAGAAAAGTGGTCAATATTTGTATATTTATTTAGAAAAACTGACTTTCAAGTTGAGCAATTTTTCTGGACCACTCTGTAATGAGTAATATCACAGTAGGCAGTCTTTATAACAGGTTAGTGCGCCAAACACGGTTATAATTCTTAATACGTTGGGTTCCTTTACAGCAAACAGAGTTATGTGATTTAAAAAAGTGTTACACTGTTAAAAACCAGTCAAACGAATTTGAACTATAGCTACATTTTGATTGTACTGCGGGGGCAGTGTGCATAAATTAAACTATACTTTTATGTTGTTCAGTAAAAAAAAATGTGCTGGCCCTGGTGGTTGGGCCGGCTGAACTTTTTTTTGCCTAGGAAAACATCAATTACCTGTGAATTTTGGCATTCATTTCTAAGTGCTGGTGTTTTCTCTAGGTTTTCCAGTTGTTTGTAGCCGCAAGCTCGGTAACCCGCAGGCACATCCTTCCCTATAAAAGCGCGTCAAGAGTGAAAGGCAGGCATCAATTTTACTCTCGATATCTCAAGGAAGTGACTCTCAAGGAAGAGGGGAGGTAAGGTGGATGAGGTAATGTACGTTTTCCTAAGCAAAAGAAAAAAATTTCAACCCTTTTACTTGTTGTAGGGCTTGTCATAAAAGGACTGATTGTCATCCCGGTGTTGGTTGTGGGAGTTCTCACCACTGTTGGGATAATGCTTGGGTTTATGTCAGTTGTCTTTGTTGCCGTGGTTGTGGAAGGGCATGAAAGGCTTATTGAATGGTTTCTGTTTCGTTTTGTTGTCCTTTGGTTTCCTTGAGACATCAAGGTGAGGTGTGAGTTTTGAATCATTCTACGAAAGAGGGTGCCGAGACTCACGGATGGATTTTCATAGCTGGTGCTTAGTGGAATCGTTGAGACTTGATGTACTTTGAAGAGCGATGTCACGCATCAGAAGGTTGAAGTTGAAAAGAGCTTTCGTAAACCAGTTTAAGTTGCAAGGCAGGCCTTTTGGAAGAATTGCGAGATGAGGGTTGATAGCTGCTTGACCTCGGATGGAGTGTGGTTGTGTTGAAGTCTGAGAGCCTGCACGTAGGCCTAAACGTAAGAGCTTGTCGTTTCAACACATGGCAAGGAACTTCAGCTTTTTTGGGAAGAGAAAGAGTCGTTCCAAAATCCATCTTAGTTTCCGCAGTCAGGAATTCGGATAGGTGTCGAAATTTCTTGGATTGGTTTAGCCATCGCCATAAGGTTTTAAAATCCACGTTTCATGACCAGGACTAGGTGGAGGAGGTTCCTTGTCTAGCTAGAGGGGTTCATCTTTGCCGGGAAGCAGGCTGCTGTTGCGCAGATTAGTCAGGAGTGTTGTTGACTGGCCAAATATGGCCCGTTGCTTGAGGTTGCGATCTCGAAGGCCAAAACCGAATCCGGTCGAGAGCCCACGATTGATAACTGGAGTGTGAACAGATGACAACGGTATGTAAGAAAACAGACGGAGACCATGTCTTAATGTCTTAAACGGTTTTCAGAGGGTCCGAAAGAGGAATATTGGACGGCTCATCAGTCTCTTGAGGGTTGTCCTAGAAGTGAGCGTGACGATCGGAAGCTCTAATGTTCTGGTCGACCAAAGGGAGGTCCAGGCGCGTCTCTTGATGCAGTACGAAGGCCAAATCGAGGTTACTGCCATCGTCCAATTGTTGTGGCCGCTGCTGGTGTGATAAGTGGTTAGATGGAACGACTGGTTGACGAAAGGGAGCGCGCGGGGCTGGTGCAGACTTTGGGGAAGGCCGATGTTTCTTTGATGGTTGCTGCGACGAGGAGTGAGACCGATTGTGGCTTGCATCACTGGCGGTTGCAGTAACCCATTCCTTTGTGTAGGCCGGTGGATCAGCTTGTGGTTACCGGTAATTGAAATCGCGAATGGCACGATCTACGAGGTTAACTTTCTCCGAAAAAGGGAGTGGCTTGCTTGGCGGGACAAAATAGGCTAGTTCGAGCAGCGACTGGGGAGATTTTCATTCATGCTTGGAACCCATACTCGAAGTTGGTCGTTTGAACTTTCGCTTGAGTCTGGAGTAGTCTTTTGCTGCACGAAGATCTTTTTCGAGAGCTGCCAGGCCCAATGGTGAAGCCGGAGCGCGTTGCCCGCCTTGGATAGGACGCAGTGGTGTTGGCCATTTCGTCGGCATCAGAGATGTGTCGGAACTGCGGACCGAGGCTTGTGGAAAGGCAGGAGCTGCATATGTGAAGCATTGGGGTACAATAAGCTGTCAACACCAGCGTGGGCGTCAGGTAAGCTGGCGGGCGAAGAAGTAGTCTTCCGGGCAGAGTTTTCCTTCAAGGTGCCTCTTGTTCTTGCCATGTGGAGTTGGACTCTTTCAGGAGCAGAAGAGGTGGTCTTCGGTCAGCAAAAGAGCCAGGTGATAGGGCAGGTATTCAAGATGGCAGATGCCGGAAAACGATAGCGTGCGAAGGCTCGCTTGAGGTAAAATGATGCCCACCTTTCGCACAGACGCGCTTTTATAGGGAGGGATGCGCATGCACATTCAGATAACTTAGCTGGCGGCTATAAGCATAAGCAACCAGAAAACCTCTACGGAAAACACCAGCATTTGAGGAACAAATGCCAAAATTCACAGTGAATGTACCTTTTCCAGCGGCAACAAGAAAGTTAATTTTGGGTTGTGCTTCATACTTTTTCGTTGTCTCATTAATTCAATGATTTCTTGGTGGATACAATGTTTTGTGAGTTGGTTCCTTTCAGGATTGTTGTTTGTATTAATGTGAAAAGACCTTTACTGAGAACTGCTGGATTTAGGAGATGGAGAAAGCATTGCTCTGGGAAAGGACCTTCAATCACGTGATACTGCGAAGAAAAGAACTTTTCTACGGTCCGGAAGGTTTTAACGCTCCGCGATTACTTCATTTTGCTACATACCAGGAAACCGAGGTTTTGATGTTAAGTACCCATAGATCATAACTCCTACTTGGCTTGCCCAAACTACATGAAGATACTAACCAAGCAGTTTGAGCAGATACTAACCAAGCAGCAAGACTCGGAACCGAATACTTCACCTTTGCACCAAGGTAAGCTCTCACGCGTTGATGCATTCAGCGTCGGCAGCGGCGGTCCAATCTTACCTGAACATACCAGAAGAACAGCGATGAAGTCATTTTGCAGCAGTGCCTGTTATGAAACTGGTTTAACCATAAATGGGAACCTTTCGCTTGAGCTTGTTGGGGTTTGTGAAAGAGCAGACCTCCGTAAGGAATGCCAATCAAATATTGTTGAGGTTTAGGACAGTTTTTTCTTCATCTTTTAAGCTACGGAGTCAACTTGAGGAATTTCCCATTGAATAGCTTATTGCTGCAGTGGAATGGGAGGAGTCGGAATGAAAGTCAATTTTAGGCATATTGTTAGCCAATCCAAGGTAAGCATCTGTGCGGCTTAATACAGAACCACCATCCTGATCCCCAGTTCAACGCATTATTTTGGTGCATTAATGCCCGTTTCATTAAAGGAAGGCTTTGCTGCAAAATGGCTTTATCTTGCAATTCTTCCAGTGCAACCAGATAGGATTGCAACGCTGCTGTCGTTGATGCCGAATACACCAAGTCCGCACGAGAGCCTGCGAGAGCCTGAAGGAAAGGCGAAGGATTCGGTTCTCAAGTCTAAAAACTGCTTGGCTGGTATGCTAATGTAGTTTCGAGTGAGGTAACAGGAGTCTTGCTTCTTCCATCTAAACCTCGGTATCCTGGAATCTAGCAAAATTGTGGTGTGTTCGCGGAGCAGCAAAACTTTGAGGACCAAAGAAAATTTTCTTTCCCCAGCATTACATGGGGGGGGGGGGGGAGATCCTTTCCTAGAGCAATGATGTTTCCTCCCGATATACACTACCTTCCTTAGCGATTTTCGTCCGAATTTATTTTATGAAGCGGCGAATGGATTTTTTTTTTGTGAGCCCTGTCAGTCATCCAAATGAATGTCTATTCCATCCGACAGCGTCTGTGGCTAAGTCACAACATGTTGCATCTAAGCTGAAAGTGTCTGGTATCGGGAATCTCCAGAAAAGCCAGTAAATGGCAGGGAACTCGCGTCCAATTCCAAGGCGACTGCAATTTGTGATACTCGAAGGTAAACTACAGCAAATGAATACTTCCTTCCGACGAGAAATAAGAAGGTGCACTTGGAATCTATGCTTTTATTTGAAGGCAAGGCCACGGAAAACAGGAAATTCGGTTGTTTGGGTTAACGGAAGGTTTCCAGATAATTCTAAATCAATCATTAGGAAAATGGGTCCGATCAGATCCGAAGATTCAACGGGACCTGGTAAGCATGAAGAACAGGCATAAACGAGAAAGTACTTTATAAAATCGAAAAACCTAACAACCACACTCATTTATCTTTACTTAATCCCAATGAGGAGCAAAAACCCTGCTTGTGCCTGCGCAACGCACTAAGCATGTTGAAAACAGTTTTCATATAGACACTGACAGGCCGTTCATGTGCAGGAATGTATTAGACTTTTTACAATCTTCGTACACATTCTATGTGTGTGTAAATTGGGTTTTTATATTTTAAAATGCTATTCGCTTGTTTAATTGACAGGTTTAAAATTCCATTCACTTTCCTTCGGGTTCATAGCTATCAACATTGTTTTACACCAGTCGCACCTATGATTAACAGCAGCAGCAATATTTTTGTCCTCTCATAGTGGAGGTAAATTACCTCTTAACAGTAAATTCTGACCGATAAAAACTACAATTGGTCATAAAGAAAAAACAGGGTATTAAACCTAAAAATATTTTACGTATCCTAAAATACTTTCCTGTGTCTTTAGCATTCCAATTGGGAAATGCTAGACGTCCCAAACCTTATAACAGAATTAAATCAAGGCTCTTGCAATGGCGCTGCCTAGGTCGCGTAACTGACGCTAGGCTGGGTCCTATTACCTACTCTTTCTCAGTTTGTTTCACAACGCCTGAGCTGTTTCGACGCAGGAGAAGGGTGGATTCCTACATGTAAGTATTTTAGGATAAGTAAAACTATTTACAGTTTTTACTGTCATCCTTAAATATTAACCTTAATATTAGCCGACTTTTGTTGCACCAATGGTGGGCATCAAACCCCGCTCATTGCAAGACCTAACAACCCAAACCCCCTACAGCAACAGTATCACTAGCCCTACATACTTGCCAGCCTATCCCGTCTACCTAGGCACAACCGTTCTCACTGTCGCTACGAAGATTGAACTAGGATGGGATGCATCAGACGTCTCCACGCCTTTTAGGTAATGGGCATAAATGATGTCGTGCTCTTCCACTTACATGGTTCCAGGACCAAAGGGGTTCCGGTAGCGGGAGGCCCTTGAGGCTGCTAGTGTCCAAAATAAATCGACTCAAATAGTTGTATGGTTATGCGTCCCAAAATCATAATATGCATCTCGAATCGCCAGACAAATCCTTGTGACGAGTTGTGGGTGTTGTGTTTTCCGCATCCAGTTTCACAAAAAACAGTCTCCAGAGTTTGGGCGCCACCCCTGCCAGTTGATGCAAAAACGTTGGGAGAACACGCGATACGACCATATCTTTAGAGGGAGGCAAAATCCAATGGCGCGCATAGGACATTATACCCTCTCAATGCAGTCTGGTCTTATGAGGGGTAGGAGGGCGTTGAGGACAACAGATGGCATCTCGTCCGGTTTCTGGGTTGAATGCAGAACTATTTCACCAACCTAGTGATCACCAGATGTGACACTGTTTCCGAGTTCCCAGCAAGGGTCAGAACACAGTTAATGGCAGCCCTCTATCCCTTGGTCGTGATTGATGACAGTCCCTGACTAAGATACCCTCGAAGAAAGCCAAATATATTGTACCGAAGGGTTGTACTAATAAACTCCCGCCTGGGTACACCACTCATGCCATTTACCCCACTTCACCTCATAGTGGAGCCCCGGTGGCAAGCCATGATCCTCACTATGACGTTGGTAGAGAACCCGGTTTTACGGATTTCCTATGTCAGGGTCTCCACCCGTGTTAAGTGGAAGGAATTCAGGTTGGGGTGCAGCATCCGGCCGCAGTGTTTGGTGAGAAGGTCTAGAATCGCGGAATAGAGACGCCCCCCCCCCCCCGGGGCGCCCCATGGTCATCAGGCCCCCGCACGAGGGCGCCCCCCCCCCCAATGGGGGGGGGGGGACTAGAATGAATTTCCCCTAAGAGAACTAATTTTGTTGGAGAAACGAACCAAATCCATCTGGAGAATGGAGGGAAAAGGTACACATCAGCATCCAACACCTCCCAGGATAGGCTGAAGCTGTCAAGTAGCGAGGGCCCGCTCATTCAGGAAGGGAGATACAAACTATTGGGAGGGGGTGGCGCTACAAGTTCACTTGTTGCGAAAGGATTCACCACCGATGGAGCACACACACTGGGAGAGCAAGTCGCCACCACGTTGTCGGGATCTGTGTCCCTTTAACAGTTCGTCGGTTAAAACGTTCAACCAGCTTGCAATGCAGCGATGCTGAAGGGTCACCTGAATTTCCAGACATAGGCTGAAGACATGGGGCGCTTCCAGGCACAGCGATGCTTTCCAGGCCCCCCCCCCCCCAAATTTCTACAGCAGATTCACTCCCAGTCTGAGGTGCTGAAGGGTCCGTGTACTCAGTGCTCTCGAAAGAAGGTGGTTGGTGGGGGACAACACAACCAAAAAAAAAGGTCTTCGAACGAAGCAACACGCGATGTTCACACATTGCGTCCAAATAAACTGTGAAAGAGCTGGAAATGGAGCACAGAACGCGGCAATTATGCAACCTGGGGAGCGCCATTGCAAGAGCCTTGATTTAATTATGTTATAAGGTATGGGACGTTAAGTATTTCCCTATTGGAAAGCTAAAAATACAGGTAAGGGTTTTAGGACAGTAGTAAAAACTAACCCTTATGAATTACTTTTCATAATTAAAAAAAAAAAGGTGAGGATTCAACAAATTTCAAACCATAACTTGGCACTAAAACTTACAAATTAAACTAACTGAATCACTAACTACTTTGACCAGATCATACACTAACTGCATTACCTTAGACTTTAGCAGCTTGTAAATAAATAAAACAAAACGGCAGAACTATACAGTTACTAACAAAAGCAAAAATTCATCACTTAAAATATTTTAATTCTACCTCAGGTTTGTGTCAGTCCTCCATTGTGGATTCTAGTCAAACTCAAAACCAAATAAAAACACGGTGCGCAACTAAATCACCACCAAACACCAACTAATTGGATCCAGCAGCTGCACAATACCTGTATTTTCCAGCAACGTTTTTGGCGTGTTAGGTCTATTGATGATGTTGATTAACTGGCTAAGAACATGCGGAATGTATGGCTTCATGTCCGGACCTGAAAAGAGCATTACTTAATTACCTCGCTCACCTATCTTCAGTTACAGCAGTTGTACAAAAAAAAAAAAAAATCTATCGTACGCAGCCAGAAATTTTCACAAAATAATACAGGTTGTGACCATCACCCAACATCAAATTGCATCTGCTTACACCAATGACGAGTTACAGGGCGAATACACTACAGTCATCTATAAATACTGTTCTTGTGACACCCGTTCACCTTCAGAAGCTATGTGAAAGCACAATTTGCCTCGACAATCACATATCGTCGGCTTACAATTTTTGGAACTCGCGCGTCGCCACGGACGTCTATTTCTGTATTGTTGCACTCACGCCAATTCCAATCAAGGCATGTTCCTGTCGTTGGTCAATATTTGCATAGATTGCACTGAAATTAAATGGCTAGAAATTCCTATATAAACAGCTTGGTAGTTTCCACAGGACACGCAGTACACTACTCATTAAACCCCCCCCCCAAAAAAAAATAAAATAAAAAGTAGGGGGGGGTGTCCACTCAGTAGAGGATGCAAGATCCGCCAGGGTTAGGGATGGGGGTAAATGGGGAGTAGTCGTGTTTTTGCTTCTCATGGAGTGCGGGTGGCTGGGGAAGTCTGACGAGACAGTATGGGCAGTGAGGAGGTTCTTCTTGCACCTTCTTCTCACTGGATTTTAACTTTTTGAGATCAGTATGTTCCCGCGATACTCACTTTAAGAACTCAAGCATTTCAAGTAAGAACTTTTAGTTTGTGGGGATGGTCAAGTGGATGGCAGCATCGAAGCTTCTTTGTATTATTCTACGCAGTTTCCAATTAAACACTTGAACGGTGTCGAAAACGGATTTTTTCCTGATCTAACACCCCAATTTTGGTAACCGTACGGTACATAGGTTCTTGAAGGTTTATTTTGTTGACCTACCTGACCCCCCCCCTCCCAAAAAAAGTGCTCGTCATGCCCCTGGTACAACTCTACAAGGTTTTTGAACCTTTATTCCATCCATTCTGTATTCAGATTCGCCCAATCACCCTGGCCCATCCACGTAGGCTACAAGAAATAGAATCTATTTTTCTCAAGCAACCAACTGGGTGGGTATCTGGTATTGGCAGCACGTTATGTTTAACCAACAAACATTTATACTAATAAAACTTGGGAGTTTTACTGAACACAGCTTACTTCTAATACCACTACCAATCCACTGGAGGCATATTGTTGACAAGGGATACACAAAGCTCTAAACCAGACTCGCAGCACAGGCCCGGCTGACTATAGCCACCAAGCTTAGGAAGTAGCAATCCATGACACACGTGAGCGTGGGAGGTAAAATATTTTGTACTGCCGAGCCACAAATTCTGGAGATGAACTAAGTACTATATTCGTGCATCTACCCTACCCCTCCCTGCAACACGTAGACCTTTAACTCTCAGCCCACAAAGTTTTTTTTATCCCTAAATAGCTTATGGCAGTTCACGAGATGTGATCAATACGTTGGGCCAAATTTGTAACCTTTATTATGGCTTTGTTCCAACATGTCACACTTATCTTGCCTAAGGCTGCATCGAGCCCTACCAGTCGAGCATCGCACCATTGGTACCATAATGATCCATGAAGTATTGTTCCGAATATAAGACTAATTGCATTTTTGGGCTTGTATGTTCCGAAGAAATAAATGGCCACCATTATTTGACAGGTGAGTTTAGCAATGTTTCTTTAACAGTCAGAAATTCGAGCCCCCGACTGCCGGATGTTTTAGCCAAAAAAAAAAAATAAAAAAATAAAAAAAAAAATAAACTTGGTTCGAGGTCCGTATACCTACAGCGTAGGACTATATTTTTCCCAGTATATTTCACAGTAACTGTTTAGAAGTTTTAATTTGACTTTTTACAGCTAGCAGTTTAACTAATTTAGTTTTTTTTTGCAAGAACTGCAACTTTAATTGCACCCCCCCCCATCACGAGGTAGTTATTTGTATTTTTTACCTTGCTAAAAAAATAATATAAATAAAATTAAGAGGGTTACGTCATTTAAAAGATGGTAAGACGCATTTTTGAAATATGGTTTATTAAGTTATAAAACGTTAAAATTACATTTTTAACAGAAATTAATCCCCCTCCCCCGGGATGCACCAAATACCAAATTATTTGGCTGAGTACTTGACCGAATGCTCTGCACAATACAACTAAACATATGATATTGATTAATGTGTGTGACCAAACTTATTAAGGGTAGGCACAGTAGTTGACCACGTTTCTTCATAAAACATGACAAAATGGAGGTAACATTGCACAACGCACATATTCGCGTTTTGAAAAACTAACCCACCCGCTCATATTGGGCCTTGAAAAAAGGCAATCTTCCATAATTTGACTCACTCAACTCACTCAACTTGGGTTTGCACGTCGGCACATGTTTTAAGAAGTTATTGGAGCACTACATCCCGTCCTTCTTCCTTGCTTGTTGTGGTTGTTGGTGGCCGTTCTGCGAGTTTGAATTTAATTGTTTTATGGCCCCTGTTGTGATTGGGCCGGCTTGTGTTTGCTTCAGTGCTGGGATGGGTTTTCGTTTTAGGTGGTGGGGAACTAGTGCATTTATATTTCTGAAGGCCCCCTTTGGTGAGATTACAGGGGGTTGGTTTCTGGAGCTCTGTGGCGATGGATTTTAAGGCTAGTCTGGGGTACAGCTTCTCTTAAAAAGGATTTCGGTGTTTTGGAAGTCAGGAAGGTGGCCTGTGTCAACGAAATGTACTGCTAACCCGTCATTTAGGTCGAATTGCCTAAAAGCTGATTTGTGCTCAGCATTTCTAGTTTTGATCGTGAGTTTAGTGTGGTCTATGTAGGTGTTGGGGCACTGTACGTAGGCCACACTAAACGCATGACCAAAACTCGAAATGCTGAGCACAAATCAGCTGTTCAGCAATTCGACCTAAATGACGGGCTAGCAGTACATTTCGTTGACACAGGCCACCTTCCCGACTTCCAAAACACCGAAATCCTTTTTAAAGAGAAGCTCTACCCCAGACTAGCCCTAGAATCCATCGCCATAGAGCTCCAAAAACCAACTCCCTGCAATCTCACCAAAGGGGCCTTCAGAGTATAAATGCCCTCATTCCCCACCACCATTAACGAAAACCCATCCTTACGATCGGCTGGGAAAACCCATCCCAGCACTAAAGCAAACTAGCCAGCCCTATCCCAACAGGGGCCATAAAACAATTAATTCAAACTTGCAGAACGGCCACCAACAAGCTAGGAAGAAGGACAGGATGTAGTGATCCAAAAACTTCATGAAATATGTGTAAATAGTTTATATAAGGCGATTTAAAAAAAAAAAAGTTGTTTCTCGGGCATCGCCTAACAGCCGCTGCACGGACTTTTTTTTTTCATTTTTATTGCTATTAACCGCAGCGCTTGCAAAAAAAAAAAAAAACCCTCACGAGCACCACACCAACAATAGGGATCAGAATATATCATTATTACTACTCTATATTATTACTCTTAAAAGCAATTATTATTGTTGGTGTGGCTAAAAAAAAATGTAAAAAAACCGCCCACATGGAAATTTATTTTTCGCCCGAGAAACAACTTTCTTTTTTTAAATGGCCTAGTAATTCTTTTTTTCTTAAATGCAATTAATTTTAGACTTTCGATAAATTTAAGGAATTTCAAACCATTACGCCGAAATAAGGACATTTCAGGACAAATTTTCAAACATCTGGAATTTAGGATGACCTAAGCATTAAAGGACAGGATCATTGTTGGCTAGACAACAATGGTGGAGAGCATGGGTAAGCACCTTTTTCTTTTATCAAGCAATAAAGGACATGTTCATTGTTGGCTAGACAATAGTGGAGCGCATGGGTAAGCACCTTTTATTAAGCAATAAAGGACAGGTTCATTGTTGGCTAGACAAGAATGGTGGAGAGCATGGGTAAGCACCTTTTTCTTTTACTAAGCAATAAAGGACAGGTTCATTGTTGGCTAGACAACAATGGTGAGAGCCTGGCTAAGCTCCTTTACCATTTGGGCTTGTTGGGTAGGCCCTTAGTAAATTCCATCACATCAAATATATACAGAATTTTAACACTGCTGAAAATTATATCATAAAAATACACCTTCAGTAATATATGCTAAAATTGCTTAATTTGTGCAATGAAAAGCGTAAAATAAAATAATTATTTGTCCAATAATCTTAGACACCTCTAGTTCCCGCTTGGGGCGCTGCTTCGTATTCCTAATTCATGCTTGCAGCACCGCTATCCTTCATATCGCATATGAACCATCAACAAAAGTGGGGAGGCGGGCAGGTTTAACTGAAGGAAAGTATTTTAGGACAGCACAAACTAATTTTAAGCAGTTTTAAAATTGTGTTTCTACTAAATGCAAAATACCAAAAGTGCTTTACCTATTACTCTCCGTCAGCATGGACTTCCAGTCGTATATTATTGAACTCATTGCAAATTCTTGTAAAAGACAAGTCATCTAGGTGAACTGGGAAGCCCCAAAGCGACACCAATCGTCGGGGAAAAATTATCTGCAGCTAATCTGTGTTTTCGTATGGTTACCACATATTTACTGAATAACTTCTCAGTGCTTTATCCCATTGATCTGGCTCCTCCATCAACCGAATGGTCTCGTCGAGACGATTAAAATGGCGTATTGCAATGTCCAAATCGGTCAAAAATTGACGAAATGGCCGAATTTTGGTCAAAACAGCAATTTTGTCTGTGGCTGTGCCGTATTATCTGCGATATAGTCGCACCCCTTTCTGCCTCCGGGCTGGGAAGGACACCTCTCTGAGCAATTTACAGCTATTGCAGAGTGCGACACGGAAGTCCCCTATCTCCTGTTCTCTTCTGCTTAGTCCTCGATGGAGCTATCTCTAGTAATTTAAAAATGACTGGTTGTTGGATAAATGGTGTCGCCGTAAATATTGTTGCCACTGCCGATGACATTGTCCTTCTGGCACCCAGCAGGCGGGCACGTCATTTTCTCTTCAATAGGCTAGTGTACCTAACATGTGACAAGGGTCTGACCTTCAATGCCAACAAATCTGTTGGAACGGTGTTCGGGGGAGGGGATGTTGACACAACCCCCCTCCTAACGAACAACCTCTTGGAGTGGAGCTGGCAGCCGATCTAACTGATGACGGCCATGTGAGAAAGGTCTGTAGCAAGTTCTGCAGGGTAGCTAACATGATGATTTACACCTTTCAGCTTCGCGTCTGATGAATGCAAACTCCAAGCTTCTCAAAACTAGTGCTGCTGGAATCTATGGAACTTCGAATCCAGTACACAGTTACGTTGTTCCTTTCTTTGATCAGAATGTATCCATGTGAAGCGGATTTGTTTGTTAGTAACAGCAAAGCACACAAATTTCACATTTACCGGCAATGTTACATTTGCGGTTTTCCTGAATGCAGCAAGTAAATCAGTCGGCGTCTTGTGACTGCACAAGGGAAGGTTCCAGAAGTAATTAAATCGACAAGACACTTGTCATCCATATAGGGCAAAGCGAAAAAGGATATGTTTTGAGAAAAAAAAGTGGCACAACGTGAACACGTCCGCGCCCCAAAGCGATATGAAGGATGACGGCGCTGCAAGCACTCAAGGCAGCGTCCCCAGGCTCGGACTGTCCATAATGCCAGTGTGCCAATGGCACAGGCGCCCTTTGGCTACCATACTTTCGGCGACCCTTTGGTAGTCGTTTTTCCCCTCCTCCACATGAAGAAAAATGCATGGATTTGGATTCCCTGTCCACTGATGACCTTTCCATTCAGGCTCAAATTTCCCTTCTCTCTTCTCCACGTTTCTAACGCATTTTTAATTAAAAATACCCCCCCCCCCCCCCACAAAAAAAAAAAAAAAAAAAAAAGCTTTGAAACCTGCATTGTTGTTTAACTAAAAATAAAATTAAAACTAAATAACCAACACTTACATTTCCGAAGATAAACTTAATTGTACCGCAAATTATTAAAAAAAAAATTAAAGCATTATGAACGATCGTTGTTGATATCCGGTAAAGTCCGAAAACATTATCGGGGGAAACAAATATACTAACACCTTTCAAACTTTATCTATAAATTCATCGAATCATAACAGACTAGTAGTAAACACCATGTACCAGTTTTTTCTGTCTATTTGAGCGGTCGATGCGGAAAGTAAATCTTGCAGTAAGCCTAATTATAACATTTTTTATTTACCTTGATTATTATTTTTGTTGTAGGAGTCATCAAAACTGGCGTTAAATTACTTTCGTGTGATGAAAATAGCACGTGGTTTAAGCGATCGTGACATCTATCACGGAACAACATGCCGCCGCCGCTGTCTTGTTTGAACGCTGGGAATTCCGGGGAAATCACCTTTCCGGCTGCCATCGATGTTGACTTTAATTTCAAGGAATAAACTGCTCCGTTTCAACAGCCGCTGGTGCCTCCTTTAGTATCGCGAGCTCCGATTGGTTGATTTATGCTAGGTGCCTGTTGAACGCGTCGGGGCCAGTCATGAAATGACGTCACCCAAAGCGAGTAATAGCCGTTTCCATTGGAGCAAGTGTGCACGCGTCCTTTGTGTACAGCCGGCTAGGAGCCAAAGATGGCGGCCCGCAATGAATTGCGTGAGTGCTGTCGACGCTCGTTAATATTTGAGGACTTTAAACTACTTTAAGGTAATAAAAACATTTTTTAAAAATGGCAGAGTGGTAAACAATACTGCAGAAGCATAACCAATGGCTGTCAGCATTCCAAGATCGCCCAGTTAAGAAAGTAGCAATTTCTTTGGCCGAATTTTTAGGTATTTTTGGCCAAGAGCAGTTTAGATAATCGGGTACAGTAAAACATCAGTTCGGATAACTCAGGTTTTACTGTACATTGTATAAACAAAATTTATGGATATCCAATCAGAATAAAATAATTAATAAAAAAAAGCTAAGTATGATGCGAGACAAAACATATAAGACTGATACCTTCCAACCAAATGTTTACAAATTTAGCACCATCTTCCCTTTTTTCGGTTATAAATAAACGAAAAATGCTAAACGTTTAAACGTTCAAATTCCGGTTAACCGTTTAAACGTTTAACCGTCCCAACCCTAGTTGAATGCACTCCGAAGCCAGATATGACGACAGAATAATTATGAAAATTAGCAAAGCTTCTTGAGCTCGACCCCGGAGTTTGCTTAGACCGTTTCCCAAAATCCCTAGTTGGAGACACCATAACAGTTTTCTGTAAAACGCATGGCACCCCTCCCTCTATAAATGGCACAGGCGCCCTTTCCTATCCAGTCCGACTCTTGAGCATCCCTGCAGGATCTAGAGGGTACTACATTATTGGACGACTTAAATTAATTTTATTAATTATGGTAAATGAAAAGCGTAAAGTAAGCTATTTTAGCGCATATTGTTTAGTATTTTGCAGATAGTAATAACTTTTTCAACAGTAATTCAACCTTGGTTACTTTCCTGATAACCTGGCGTCGCCACACAGCGGAAGGTGCGAATTAGTTTTTGTATATTAATATAAGACGATGCTATCGTTTTAAAGATACAAAATTTGGAAGAAGTCTTATATTGGGAACAATACGGTACCATGCAACTTCACCAGTTAAACTAGCAGGAATTTTACGAGCAATTAACATTTGATCAGTATTCTATTACCAATGTTAATTAGGAAGATATTTCAACACAATGACTAAACTTGCAGTAATTCGCTCGTTATACCAGGTTTCTCGGCAGGAAAAACCGAGTTCGATACAGCCTAAGTGTTTACTGACAATGATTTACCATGGCCGTCAGTCACACCATTCTGCCGGCTCAAATCCTCATTTTCGTGGCAAATTTTAAAAGTTACCACTAAAAGAAAGGAAAAAAAGAAAAGAAAAAGAAAGAAAAGCTTTACGTTGGAAGTGTCCACTATAAGGCACAAACAATAAAAAAATAAGTTGGTTGCTCATTCACAACATGATTTGTCCATAACTTAGCACTTGGAAAGCACACGTAAATTAAATTTAGGTTCATAGTGGTTTTCATTACCCTTTAAGTACTTAGGTTCTATAAAAAAATAAAATGGGCCAATTTTACGGATCCATAATTCAAATAAGAGTGCACAAAGTAATGCCGGTCCTATTTTCAAAATTAAATAAAAATTAAAAATCAAAAACTGATGCCGCACATGAAGCTTGCAATGTGTACATGGCACTAAACAACTACAGCACAAAGATAAAAATTGTCCTTATTGTTTTGAAAGTAGGACCCACATTTGTGGACATACAATGTTATATGGGCCACACTACAGAGACGAAATAAAAAACACAAAATCCACGAATGTTACAAGATTTCCCAAGAATTAGACAGCTATGTATAACTCTTTTAAGGTTGCCTTATTGCAATAGTACTAAACAATTTTTACCTGCTGAAGGGTGAAAGGGAAGACATTTGTAGGAGGACTTGGGCAGTAATTCTTATTATTTCCACAATAATCTATTTAAAATTGGCTATTTTCCGTACTTTTCAAGAGGCTTTATTCCTTTTCCATAATACAACTGGCCGATAATACAACGATTGTTTCTATTATACCGAATTTTTGCATTCTGGTGGGAAGTGGCTGACAGTAGGAGGGAAGGGCAAATGCCTCACCAAATCGGGCTGAAGGTGGCATCGCGATAAAGCGACCTGTAACTTGCAGGTCAGTACACCATTTCTCCCACTGCAGCTTATTAAACTTATTCGCAAGGAGCGCCTTAAATAACGCCCAATCCTTCTCGTCCATTTCATCAGGTATTCCTGCTTTCTTGGCTGAGAAGGCCAGCATTCACAAAAAGAGTCGGTGCATTAGGCTTGGAAAAGTTTTTCCACGTCATACGACACCAGAATTTAATCCTCTTCTGCCTCGATATTTTCAATCGCCTGTAGTAGATCTGTAGTTTTCATGATCCTACAGGGGAACACGACGTACTTTTTAAGCCGACCCGCCACAAGCCAATCTAACTTTTGCCCCAGGCCACCTTTTGCAAAATAATTAGCCTCAAGGGTGAACCTTCTTTATGCATTTTGTTTTGAGCATAAATGAGTGGATGCTCTTGTGGCAGCCAAGGTTTTAGGCCTTCAAACTCAAAGGGGTCCTTCTTTTACCAACCGATGTCTTATCCACAAGAAGCAACGGAGGAGTACAAGAAAAAGTCGTTTCTTGCTGCGGCTGCATAGAAGTTGGCAGTTGAGAACATTAAACAGTCGAAGGGTCCACCACCGGGGCAGGGGCGTAGATAACTGGGCACAGTGCTTATCCAAACGTGGATTCTTTGCTCAAGAATTCCACAGGAAAGAGTCGCAGTAGATCAGTTTCTTACTAAACCGAATAAGGCCATTCTCCCCGAAAAAAACAATCAATGCACTCTGGAGAGAAGCAGTGGCCATAACGACTAAAAACATTGTCTTCTGGGTAAGATGAAGTAACGACGCGTTGTGAAGCGATTCATAAGGATTCTGCATCAAACTGGTAGCACCAGTGGAAGATTCCAGGACGGAAACAAAAGCAGGACGCGTGGCCAGTGGTTATCAAAAGCGTATACAAGTAGAGAAATATCCTTGAGGTTGACGGCAATTGGAGGTTAAAACCGAACTGACGATGGACCGATATCCTGTGTTGGCAATAAGAGACAGGCCTGATTGGAAGAGATGGTACAGGAAAGCGGCCAAGGGATTGAAGTCATCAACAAAATGTTCAGCCCACCTAGTATGCAACCGATGCAACTTTGCTTGGTAGACCTTCACAGTCGATGACCTATGACATTGAAGGCAACGATCACAGGGGAAGAAAAAATGGTCGCCGTACATTTAGGGTCAAAGTCTCCACACATGAAGAAGTATTCAGGTCGGGTTTTGGTGAAGGGTCCTGTGTTAGGAGGTCCGATGACACAGAGGCATTAGTACAGGATTTTCTTTGAACAGTTCCAACAGGTCTACACACCACGAAGTGTTAAGCCAAACTGGTGCTAGAAGAAGGAAGGCGTAGGCAAACATCCCGTTCCAATCCAGGCGGAGACTCAGTTCCGTATGCCAGGCGATCCGGAAAGGGGGGGGGGGGCCCCCACAGAGCAGGAGCTAGTGGTTGTGACGCGTGGCGAAGAGGTCTATCACTGGAGTACCCCACCTCTGGCAATATGTCTGGATAGCAATGTGACATTTATCTCTTGGCAGGGAAACCATGGTCAAAAATCTTATTCATGAGTGTCTAAGAGTAGGTCCCATCTCCCTGACGTACACAACAGCAGTGGTGTTGTCTGACATGATGGCAACCACCTTCCCTTACAGTTGAGAGGCCCAAAAGCGAATCCTAAGACGACGGCATGGAGGTTTAGTGTGTTAATGTGCAGGGCCTTTAAGTCCGCCGACCAGATTCCTGACATAGTTAGATCGACCATGTGGGCCCCCCAGCCCACCACTGAGGCGTCCATAAAGAGATGAACTACCGTGGGGTTGTGAACAGGAAACCCCGTTGTAACATTGCCCGAGTGAAGACGCCAATGAAGATCCTCAAGGGAGGTTGTCCAGGGAAATCACATCTTCCCACAAGTGCTGTGGAAACCCCCGGTCACCCCGAAACCAATGTATTGAGTTGAGCCCGCCAAGCCCCTGAGTAAAACGAGCGTCTCACAAGAGTCTGTCCTATGACGACGCCCAAATCTTTGGCAGAAATCTAAGACGGCTTGCATAAACCCTTAAAGAAGGCCACAAGATTTAACACAATCTCCAGAGAGGGACAGACCAAGAAGCTGACAATGTCGGATTCTGCTCCCAGAAAAACAAACGACTGAGCTGACTGGAAGCGAGACTTCAAGGGGGTGACACCTAGGCCCAGCGCTGCGAACAGAGTAAGGCAAAACTGTAGCTCTTAAAGGAGACATGAGGCACATGCATTCCGGAAAGCCAGTAGTCATTTACATGACAACGAAACTTTTGACTATGGAGAAAACCTATCAACTGGCCGGAGAATGGACGTAAACACATGGGGCGACGTCGCAAGACCAAATGGCACGACTTTGAAATGGTATGGAAGGCTCCCCGACACGAAGCGGAACAAATGAAACGTTGACGGATGCCAGCGAATGTGCAGGTATGCGCCGTCCAAGTTGTTAGACACCGTGATCTCCCCTTGAAAACGAAGCCAACGTGTTCATCTTGAAGTGCTCTACTGTCAGAAGAGCCTGAGGCATCGGAGGCTGAAAATCCAAAGAGTTTCGCTTTTTTTTTTTTTTATCACGTATGCTAGACTGTAGAAACTGGGGGTACCGTCGAATGGCCCCCTTCCACAACCTCCGCTTCTAGTGATATGTCTGGGAGTATATTCAGAAGCCAAGATGGTGGACCCACAGACAGGGATGGGGCGACACAAACGGGGGTACGGTACGTAGTCTGAGTCACAATCGATAAAACGTAAGCATCTGACGTGATGGACTTCCAAGCTGGGACATGATGCCCGAGCCTACTGCAGGTGATACTGCAGGTTGAAAATTTTTGTTAGCGCTTTTACGTAGTAGAATTTCATTGTTTTTAAATTATGAAAATGTAATAAGATGTTTCCAAGTATATTTTTGTACAACAATTTACAGTACAATATGTTTTTCTTACGTCTAGACCGCTTAATTGTTATACGGCAATTTATTTTATCGAGGCACGCAACTCGTTTATGGCAGCCATGTTTTGACAACAGGCATTTTAAGCAGGAAAGATAAAAATGGCATCCAGCTTAAAGGAATTAAGTTGCATTTTTTACATTTTGTATGCAGGTGTTCAGACTCTGGTTTTAAAGCCAACGGAGGCAAACCAGTTTAATATGTGGTGCTAAAATTACAAGATTTTCACGATAAAATAGAAGGTGACTTTAGTTCAAATATTGATTTTGCACTATGCATCAAGTTTATGACAAAGTTAAACACACAACAGAAATAACTATTGTATTTGCATCGTCACTTACCTAATTTGATAGATATTTCTCCTATAGCCCATGTAGCATTATTGCACACAGAAATAAATTCGGGGTTTAAATTTTGTCCTAAAATTGGAAGAAAGTCAGCTGCAAAGAGAACGAGCTTCACCATTAAACGCAGCCTTGGTAATAATACAGTACATGGTACATTTATCAATATTTATAAAGATATCCGATAGCTGTATCAGAAAAGAGGGGTTCCTAATTCTGCAGATACCGTGAACAGAAACCTTGCAAAAATCGGGCAACTTCAACTTGCAAAAAATTAAATTGAGTTTATTACAGCTTGGCGTTTTAAGTTTAACTGCCTGGATTTTAATTGTCCTGCTGGAAAGACTCGTGCTTCATGATTGCTGTCCTTCACTACGGCCACACAGATTCAACCCGGAACCATTACAGGTTCTTATGGAATGAAACATCGAGATCGTTCATTAACATATTCTCGTTTATTGAAGAAGTTGTGATTCGTAGGCCCACAAGTCTACGACTTTTTGGAAAGCGTGTGGCCGAATTAAAGTGAAATGGCCAAAAAATCTACGGTATTTTGAAATTTATGATGTAGAGGAATATTGGAATGACAATGAGAAATGCAGACTGTGCGGTTGCTAGTATCGAGAGGTGGGAAAAGTTTGCGACAAATTTTAACACATCCCATATACACCAACTCATTGATGCAGGACACCCAAAAACTCCATGGTATCGATATTGGATTGCCGATTCTGTTGGCATCGGACCCATCGGCCAGCATTAAAAATATTTTGTTGTGGAGCATTTATGAAAAAATTTAAGATAAAAGTTTTCACCGTCCTAACAGAACAACTTTCATGTCTTCCATTTCTCATTCTAACATCCTCCTGTGTTACAATGTGGGATGTCCCTCTTGCAATCGGCACCTTTAATCTTAATTTATGCAATTTTAATTATTTCCAGTCGCTTCCCAACGCTGCCTCACGCACTCCAACACCACTGATTCTTCTGCCGCCGGCATGAGTGGTTGTGTTTCTGCCCTGCGTTGTTTTCAACGACAACGTGGTTGGTCATGTCGTCGTTTTGTAGGAACAATTACTGGTCGTCGACAATACCTAGAGAAGACAGCGAACCTCAGAGAAGATAGTGCGACTTAATTATCCTGACGAGACGGATAAGATTGAGAAAAGGCCCATGACAAATGAACCTGATATAGTGAGTAGAGAACGGTTCAGGTAAATTCGCAATGCGATGTATGCAAGCAGGCCTCACGTCAATTACCAAGGAGCTGAGGAAGACAATTGTCGGAACAACATTGTGATGGATCGGTCCACCTCACAGACTGGGGGAAAGACAGGTTGGCATGAAAGCATGCCAGCCGATGCCGCAATGGAGTGTTGGCGTTAATGCAGTACGGCGATTTTGAAAATGATTATCAATGGGCGAGTCGCACCCAAGGTTGCCGCCGGGCACGTGCACGGACGATTGAGGGGATTTCCGTGCCGCGAAGCAGGCAGGTGAGGCCCGAGAGTCTGAAAATGTCAAAAAGTTGCGGGCATGACAATGTTGAGTGATTCATGCACATTTTTTTCCAGAAGAGCGGAGAAGCGCTCGGTTCGGGAATAGACGCCCATGTCCTAGAATGGTGGGATAAGCACTAAGACGTACAATTATGTGTGTCCGGAAAGGAATCTATATGCGATGGATACGTGCTAAACGCCGCATTACAGAAAGAGTTTGTGCCACCGAAACCGCCGTTTCCGCCGAGGGGCAGAGATCAAAATAAGATCATCAAGTGATGCAATGCTACTCTACCTACAGTCCAGGCCACATTTTTTGGGGTTTTGCCACCGATGCTGCATGCACTGCAGTTTTGTTTATTCCTGTGGATTTTGGGAGTTCATGGCAAAGTCAGCTGTCACTGGTGTTAGTCGATAAGACTACTTTACAACTCCAGGCGTTGTCATTTGTAAACAAGACACGTAGAGACTGCCTGAAGTTGGCCTTTACGGAGGAAGTGATGACGAAATTGATGGCACATGAACCATCGCTGACAGAATATTTGGTGCCCCGTTATAGGAATTAGAGAATTAGGCAGAAAGTCGTCACGACACAGCGGGCCTCGGTTGCACCTCATCGCAGTATGTTACCACGGTGGGGGTATCCTGAATGTCAGGGCCAGTGGCGGCAAGCAGGAGTAGAGGAGGTAACTGGTTAGAGCCCAGAATGGGGCAGGGGTCGTCACTGCAGACACAGGCCGCATTGGTTAGTTTCCTTCTGTTGCTGGAGTGAGTGGGATGGGCTCCCAGGGAAGTCTATCAGAGTGACATTGTAAATAGGTCTTGTGGTGATTGTGGCGCTGGTACCCAGATGGTTGGGCCGGCGGTCAGGCCAGGCATAATAAAGAGTCCGGCAGTTTTACCAAGCAGAGATGGTGGCGCGTGCGAACTTTTGGCGGTTGCAAAAGACATTGCCTTGGCATCAAGGCACTGCTTGAACAGTTTAAAGTGAAGAAAGTGGAGTGCCTCGTGTGGTACTCGGTGCTTTGTCGGTGGTTGTCGGCGCCGGTAGATGCGTGCCGAAATTTTTTGGCTGAGCTGTTCCATAGACGACTGTTCCATAGCGTGATGGATATCTGGCAGTGATATCTAGATGGCATGTCGGGTATGGTGAAGGGTGTCGCGACAAACGCTGGTACGTCGGTTTGTGAAAGGCCTTTTTCGAAAGAGGCTCCAAGATCCTGATATGTCGTTATATGGGACCTTGCAGTTATGGCAGGATATCTGCTCATGTTGTACCTCCTGCGGAGTTTGAGCCTAAAGCTTCCGACTTTCAAAACAGTTTATGTTGGTGGCTGTAGCGCTCGTAGAAGGGCTAGTGAGCTGGCCCACTTGTCACTGCAATAGTGTGATATACCGGACGGGGAGGTCGTTTTCTTGGTACGGAACCACAAGATGGCCAGAGAAGATGTTCCTTCATCGTCCTGCGATTGCTTAACAGCCACAGAAGCAATTGGATGCAGTATATTGTGTTTAAGTTTACGTCCACCGCACAGGCTCGTAAGAGATAAACTTCTACACACATCAGGGACAGGGCCCCGATGAACAGTTTTATTCCTATGCGCGTCTGCCCTACTAGCAACCTTTTGCGAGTTGGCTGTCCTCCGTTCTTCACTTAGCACGTACAGACACGGAGCTGTTCGTGCTCACTTCGTGTGATCAGCTGTGGCTTCAGCCGCTGCAGAACTTGGGGCATCGCCGGCCCAGATCACGTCCTTATTTAACTGGACCTCGCTATCAGTGTTAACTACGCACATACAAGGTGGTGATGCCCCGGCTGGCCGGGAGGGTTCTGCATAACATGCAGGAGCAGGGCAGGCTCCAATTTAAGGTAAGAGGCTGGAGCTGCGCCAAGTTTTATAATCCTCCGACATTATTACATAGTTAGGAGGATACCATGAATATGAATAAGAAATGATGATTCTACCAGAGAACTCGTTCTCGCAGGAGAAACTTCACCTTTGTTACGCTTAATTTCACAAGATAAAGATATCAAATATCCTAGCAAATTTTCGAATACTAATGAAGGAGTGTACAGAGTTCCATGTGGTGACTGCAGTACTGCATACATAGGAGAAACAAGGAAAGGAGTTCTTAGAGTCAAACACCACATGGCTGATACAAGGAACGTGAGAACGAACAGCAAAGCAGTCCACCACGTCCACATGGAAAATCCGCACAAAATAAACTGGGAAGAAAACAAGAACACTCCTACTCTCAAACTCAAGAATTAATATACATCCAAGAAGCCTAGAATCACTGGCTATTCAACACCAAAGCCGAGAGAAAGCTGCTCCGATGAATATCCAGGGACCCTCAAAACCCCTGGAATCGAGTTCGTAGTACGAGTTAAACACAATCGATTGCTGCGCAAGAAATGGGCAAATTTAAAGCAAACAAACTGTCATTGCGAAGCTGTGTTGTTGACGTAGCCTGAAGAAGACTGTCGCCTCAGCCACACTGCTGACAGCCAAAAATTTGCTGTGCATTTGATATCTTCATCTTGTGAAATTAAGCGTAACAAAGGTAAAGTTCCAACTTTAAAATGAATTGTCAAACTAAGCGAAGTGACATTTTCAATCATGCAGGAAAATATAAGTTCTCGGAGCAGAATCCGACGGAACTGTTACTAACAGGTCCCCCTTACAACACTTACAACACCAAGAGTCTTCTGGTGCGTGCACGTTTTCGTCACTCGACAAGAGCGTGGTTTGCGCAAATGCTCAAACGAAATGTAGGGATGAATGACACTGCATGTTGGAAGCGAACATGCACGCCAGGGGTGCATAAAATTCTTAATGGACAAAATTTCCCACAATATTTTCTTACATTTTTTTTCAAATTTCCACAGCCTTTCACTAGATAGCAAGCCATTTTTTCACGAATTTCCACAGTTTCCTGAAATTTCCCGCGATCCTCGTTCTAGCATTCTGGCATATTCTGCACCCCTGATGCACGCCACCCGATGCTAAAAGTGAAATTTAAAGTCTTTGAGCATTTGTATAAATGATAAAGCTAAGAAATAAAGTACGTATTTTCGGATAGTAGTGAAAATAGCGTTGTTATTACAGGTTTATTGTTGTAGAGGTATGTTACAATGGGGTTTAACTGATAAGCTTTAATCGGTTACTAAATTCGAGAGCGAGAAACTGTCGTAAGCAGTCTCTTCACAGAGACTATTTACGCAGTACAGCGGAACCAACCAGTTTGGTTTATCAGCCAATGAAAGTCACATCACAAGAATAAAATGGTGCATTAAAACTTAAGGATTAAGCAGTTTTCTCCGGCACAGTATTTTAAACAAAGTTTTATTTTTTTTTATTAATATACAGTAGTATCCACGATTCCACATGCTTATTGCTTATTAAATACTTCATGTCTTTTGAGTTTGCTTCTGCACCAATGAAAACGTCGTTAAGACAAAGTCAAAATCCATCAGAAACCCCCACGAAAAAGTTTTAATATCTCTTCAACTATCCATGGCCTTTCCATTAATACTTATTCACAATTTAAATTACCAACCTTAACTTTAGGACCAAGTACTAGTTGAAAAATATCAGCAAAAACGCGGATCAACTTTCAGGAAACTTACCTATACAAGGAACTACATGCTGGAAACAGGCTTTGGTTAAGTCACCTAATAATGCAAAGGAACTTTGGCGTACTTCAGGCATGGGATCCTGAAATAGAAAATATGGTATAAACTGCAGCTGTGGCTAGATGGCACATATTATAAAAGATGTTAAAAAAAAAAGTTGAAAATAAGTTCCGAACTATTTAATCAAAAGGCTTGATTACAGGAATCGTAAGATCAAACATGAACCAAACAAATGATCAAAATTACCAAATCTTACCTGCATGCACTGATAAAGCAACTGCATTATGTTGCTTCCAACAACGAGCCTCTCAATGTGTCCATCTAATCCTTCGGCCAGACCACTCAATAAATCGAGCGCTACAATCATGAAGTCCTTGTCAGGAGCTTCAAATTGTTCCGGGTTTTGGTTGCTTGCCTGAAACAGAGCCAGCAAAACAACCAACATGTAAAATTAGAACATTAACTGCATCAGGAAAGCAAACTTGCACATATTCTCAGATATAAAATAACTTAAAAGCCAGTCGGCGTGTCCCCAACTTAGTGCAAAAAAACTATTTACCAAAAATCTCCATTTTGACAAAACAATTTGACTACTTGTCATGCAAGCAACGCACATCTTGCAGCTCGCATTCTTATCGAGGCCATGAAAAAAGTGAAATGGGAGAGAATGGGCACTTGGACACATTGTACGCAAGTATGATAAAGCCAAAAATTTTTAAGACACACACTAGTGTGTCACCAGCCAAGATAAAACGATAACATCCAGATAATATGTATATATTAGCATGGCGATCACTAGACACGTTGTGTCTTTACAGCAAAGGTAGTTTGGCCGTTTTCAGGCATGTGAGGATAAATAATGCGACAGAAAAGGCTGAAACTTGTTTGATCGGGAGACTTTGGTCACTTGACAACATAAAAGTCACTGTTAAACACATAGCTTAACGTTTTCTTGTTGAAAAAACGACCTGAATAACGTTGATATTTGCCTAATTACAACAAACTACTTCTGGTACCGCTTTTTTGTATCATGTAAATAAATTCTTCCATGCGGTGAGAATAAAGCTGGTTCTTAGCTCATTTCACAGGTATTGCTCTGGAGATGTGCCCTTTTCATATGGACCTTTCAAATTGGTCAAGTGGTACAGGGAGCTCCAAACGTCTAAATTGATTGTTTTACATTGTTTTAAACATTGTTTTTATGCAACAATACCAAACTGACAATTAAATAAATTTGTGGTTTGCAAGGAGATACTGCAATACTAACAAAAATGCTAATCCATTGAAAAAAGGTGATTGCTGTCCTCAAAATCTAACGAAACCAAAAAAAAAAAAAGTGGACCAGAAACCTAGATTGGCGTTTCCATCTCATAATTACTAAAAAAAAAAAAAATGGATTTCATCAATTCGCACCAGAAAAATTCGATATCTACCCCAAAACAAAACTTGTGAAGGATTCCCGCCAAGCTTTTCGGCCGTGGGAAGTCGTGATATCGAACGCCAAGCTCTTTCGCCAAGCTAATCCCACCGACTAATACTTCAAACATTAAATGAAATAATTGAAAATAGCGCAGTAAGTAATTTTCAGATATTTCATTTACCTTCGAACTATTACTCGGTGGGATTAGCTTGGCGAAAGAGCTTGGCGTTCGATATCACGACTTCCCACGGCCGAAAAGCTTGGCGGGAATCCTTAAGTTTTATTTTGGGGTAGATTACAGTATTACAGATTGTAGAATTCATTGCTGAATGGACAAACTCGTTGTTGCTCACTTTACTTTAAGTAATCTAAAACAAAACCCACATGTGAAAGAACCTGCCCAAGTTTCAGCCAATCAAAGTAGTGATAGAGGAAAATCAGCTGCCACCAAATTGCTACATTAGTTGCCAAGCTAATCCCACCAAATATCAGATCAAAGGTTAAATGAAAAACCTGAACATTGCTACTCTCTAGCTTTCAACCATAGACCAAACCTACAGCTACAACTCGAAGAATCCCATTCTCATCGTGTCACCTACAGCCTCAACTGTATTAGAATGTAAAACAGGAAATGAAACGACTGGTCCGGAATTCGTCACAAAGAATTAGCTGAACCACATGTCACAAGCTAAAGAAAAATACCTCAAACTTGGTTACCCGGGGAAAGACCATCGAAGCAATAAAAGAGGCTATCTAGAAGTGCTGTAGCGCTTCGCCCATCAAGTTCAGATTGTTGGATTCGTAGCGTCCAATTATTGACGTCTGATTGTTGTTCATTATCAGTGTTTGGGCAAAAGCTAGCAACTGCTTCTCTTACCCGAGACATTAAACTGGCATTTTTTTGTATTGAATACTAAATAATAATGCGACAGAAACCTTTGGAAATTGTATACATCGACTGGGTTTACCGAGCAGACAACAGAAAGTTATGTTTCAGAGCTGTGCACAAAGGATTTCAATAAGAAAAAGGCATCTCAACATCGTCGTTTCATGCTAATTATTACTTATTACTACTAGCTAATTCCACTCACATAAAATAATTTATGGTTCGACATGTGGGGGTGTTTTAAATCCAAAAATTTTAATCACAGGCCTTCCAGTGAACTTTCGAAAAAAAATAGGATTTTCCAGATAAAAGTAAGACAACATGAGCAACAATAATAGGAACAAGTAATAGTCTGGTGCTTATAGTTGCTTTGACGCACTGCATTTTTTCAGCCTAACTTACTTTAAAACCTAGTCTTTCACAGTTCTCAGTTTGATGGAGCTTTTGTAAAATGATACACACCCTGATGTCGTCGGCGCATTTTTGAGAGAGATTTCTCATTCAACAAGTGTTTTCATGAGCTAAAGTGAAACCGCATTTTAAAACTTGAGGCTACTTCTTGCGTCGGCATAACCGGCGGTTGCGGGTATTGTGCGATTCTTGCTTCGGCCTCCTTCAGTTGAAATATATGCTCCCGAAAAGAGTCAATTCTTTGAAGTTCAATTTTGATACGATTTTCAACTTTTACAAGTCATCAGAAACATCAGAATCAACTGGTGACATTCCATTCATCTATTACCGTGCCCGTTTCAAGTGGTAAGGGATGCCCCATCATTTACGTAGCCGCTGAAGTGCTTGTTGCAGATTTTGCCTTCTTTGTAACCCATCAAGGCATTGAAGTTTTTTAAAACTGGACTCTTTAAAGACAATATTTTTGCCAGTTTATTGTACGCTACCGTGAAGGAAGTTGCATGCATTCGTACATTAAATGCACCACTGAAATGGTCCAAGATGCTATAGTTTTTTTGAAAGTAGTGTCTTTTCCGCTTCAAAACCAATTTACAGTTTTCGTTTGGCAATATTCTTTTCTACGCTTACATTATTTATTGCCAGGAGATTACTACCTGTGACTCTCTTCACAAGTTCTGGTTTCATAAACTGCCTTGACATTGTAATACAAGACCATTTAGTTTTTTTTTAACGTATGTGCACCAAAGTAACTTGATTCTGTCTGGAAGAGCGTTGTTAGAAAATTACTAAAGAATTCATAGCAGATATCAGAAAATGCATTATCGGAAAAGTAGAAACCTTGCGTACTGTAATAATTCTCCTGTAACAATCAGATTGATTTAAGATTTGTTAGTTCACACTGTATTTTGGTACTGGACTTTACAAACTTCCAACATATGATGCATTTTAAACTTTTTAAAAGTAGGAAAAGTAGGACATTTCTTAAAAAAAAGTAGGACAACTGGATGCTATTTTCGTGAACTTTGGGAACACGCCATCTGTTATCAAAATAATTGTCCTCCATAGCCGAGTAACAATGCAGACTCGGGTAACTTATTGTTTCAGTTTCACAATTAAATCAAAGTGATGCACTGTAATTGTAACTTATCTAAAATTAAATTAAATATCTCATCGTCTAACCAAAATGTTTATGGGGAAGAAAACGTGATAAGTTACCCCTCCTTGAATAAATATAAAAACAAAAAAATAATCTAGATAGACCTAAACTAAACTAACTCAATCGTGCTTAATTGTTTTACAATCAAATGAATACAACGGCCACTTTATTGGAAATATAATTAATCAGCAACCATTAATTATTCCAAAGTTACGATTTTCTTCAGGCTGTTCAAGAAAAGATTTACAATTACATTTTCAGAAGGAGCTCACAATCAATACTTACACTAAAGCAAAACCATAAAATGACCAAAACGAGTGATATCATACAAAAACCCCAGAAGGGTAAAGGGACCCATCAAGTTTTGGCCATAGAAAGTAGGGGTAGAGCCAAAACAGCTGCCACCAAGTTTTCCATCCCAACCCTGAACACTCAATCTTAACTGACACCTCGATGTTGTCAGTTAAGCTTGAGTGATTACGATTCGGACTACAAACTTGGTGGCAGCCATTTTGGTTCTGATTATCACTACTTTCTATGGCCAAAACTTGATGGGTCCCTTTACACTTTTGGGGTTTGTATGATACACATGCACAAAAAAAAAAAAAAAACGTGAACAACCGAATGCAAAGCATACAGACAAAGAAACACCCAGAATAGCCCACGAGACTGACTCCCTCCATGCCATACTAATAAGACCAGCTACTCAAAACCCTGCACCAACCTAAAATCTAGGCTGAAACCTCCACCAGACAGCAACCACATTAGGGAAGAGGTGGCCCCACAAACGCATTTAAGTGAAACCCCAATTTAAGTCCGCAAGGGGGAAATACCACCAATGCCAAGCATCCCTAACAACACACGCAGTAAGTTAAAAAAAGAAAAAGGGGGGGGGGGGGGGGTGACCACGAGATGCCTAAAAAGGAGGAAAGCAAAGCTGGAATTCAACCTAGCAGAAAACAAATTGCTTCAGACTGCCCTGAAACATCTTGAAGTCCCATGTAGACAATGCAACATGGTCGACATTGGGGAGACAAGGAGGGGCATTAATGTAAGACTACTTGATCACATCACGGCATCAAAACCTCGAGACCACTCAAATGGGGTGGGTAGCCACTGTGACACCACAGAACACCAAATCGACAGGAATGAACACAAACATTGATCAAATTCAACTCAAATTTTGACCAGCATTTTAAGAGCTCTTGAATCACTAGCCACGAAAACAAGGGAGTTAAACTTATGAATTTACAACCGCCATCACACCCTTTTACCCACCCAAAACTCGCCCTCAAATGGAAAAAACGGGGTTTTACCCCTAAAAATAGTTTTTACTTATCCTAAAATACTTACCTGTATTTTATTTATGCTTTCCAAGTTTGGAAATGCCTTTCGTCCCAACCTTTAATTTAAACGCACTCCGGGCCCTTGCAATGGCGCTCCCTGGGGCGCATGACCGCCGTCAGGCGGCGCCCCTCTCCCGCTACTCGTCACAGTTTGTCTCACTAATCCCTAAGGACCGTTCGACGCGGGAGGCGGGAGGGTTCTTACAGGTAAGTATTTTAGGATAAGTAAAAACTATTTTTAGGGGTAAAACCCCGTTTTTACTACTATCCTAAAATACTTACCTGTATTTTATTTATGCTGACTTTGTCCTACCCCCTAAGGGGTGGCGTCGAACCCTGCGCATTGCAAGTCCCTCATACTAGATTAAACTTCATAAAAGCTCAACCCTAGCGTGCTGTATACGTAACCTGCTTCTCAGTTCTGCCTCAATCCCCACAACTCGCCCGCTCCTACGACGGGCTGTCATCTGTGGTGCAAGCCGGCAGTCCCAAACACCTCTCATCCTACTGCTTGATTTCGCTACTGACCATTCTTCCACCCACGGTGCACCCAGCGAATGCCGCTCGCAAGTATCCAGGGCTTATCTGTCCCAGACGTTGCCGAAAACTTTAACACCAAAGAGGCCCTTAAGACCTCGTCCTCCCTGTAAACCTAACTCCACTGACGGGGACCATAACTTCCCCATCTAGCTAAGACGAAGCGCCGCTACTAAATAGGGGAAGGAGCCTTCTCAGGGTTCAAAATCGTAACCCTGGAGCCCCGGGGATGTGATGCCACTCGTGACCAGTGACATGCCCACCAGAACAATCCCTTTCTTGTGCTAACGCCGTCAATCCACTCCGTCGTGCTGCCGGAGTTCCTAATTGCATTGAGAGGTGAGGGTCCACGCACCCTCACCAGTCTACCCTTAGGTTGCACACGCCCTGGGTGTCCCATGCCACCTCTTCACCTGAAGATCTCTTATACATGTGCAACACAAACAAGCATTTGGGAGTGGCAAGCTAACCCCCACCTGTCAAATTTGACAAATCTTCACAACCCACTGTGATAAAAAGACCCATCCGTGTTAGCAATGGATTCTGAGGAGTGTCTACCTCGCCCCTAACCTGGGGGCAGGTAGGAGTCCAACACCACCTGAAAGTACCCGAGCCGACGTAATGGTCGGTTATAGTCCGCATCACGGACTTGACAAGTTGACACACCTCAGAAAGGTTGCAGCGTCAAGCGCATCCCCCAAATCATAGTATGACGAAAAGGGACGGTGGGGGCCAACATCACGAGGAATACCCGACTGCTCCCAACAAAGAACGCACACTGGTTCGCTGGGTCGAAATGTATCGACAAAACTTGAAACTAAGTGGCGAGAGCAAGAATTTGTTTCATAAAATTATTCCTCAAAAGGAAAAAGGCCACTGGGCAATACACTGCTCACCAACCGGGAACTCGTACACCGGTCTGCTAATAACCAATAATTTTCAAGTCACTTAAGTTAACGGCGTACCACTCCCTGCACGCAGCATTTCGCTTCGTGTATAAACATCCCCTTAGAGATAATATCTCGCTAGGAAATAGACCGACCGCAGTGAGCCGAGGTTTACATAAGAGCAACTAATAACTAACATGAGTGGTAAGGTACAAGTGCCATGATCGGCGTCTCAGAATTCATCACTTACGGATCTTCCAAGAACTTCACACAACAATATATACGACTGAGAAATCTCAGATAATTTCGTAAGGCCAACGTACCAACAGCCCAGGGCAGTAAACACTATCTCCTAAAACACAAGTACACAGGTGTTGTACTATGAACGCAGCTGAAGGAGGTCCAAGTAGCCACGAAGACCGACCTTCACAGAAATCAGTTACCACCACTTCACACTACTCACTGTCCCCGTAGTGTCCGCCGGCAATGTCACCAGGCATCAGCTACGGCAATGCACCCGCCTGGAGTGTCATCCGCATGTGACCGCAAGTGTGATGCCGAGCAGCCCCAACGTGTGCTCCCTCGGCCGGCTCTCGGGATTTAATCGACTGCACCGGCCAATATAATGGAGGTGACTGGCTTTAGCGCCATAGGACTCTTGACTGACTTTGCGCAGATTTATTAATCGACTGGAAAGGTAGCCGTGATACTACATCGACTTGCTAAACACAGCTCCTACTCCAAAATTCGATGGGTAGATAGAGAGCAGCCGCCATCTTTCCATCCCTGCCACAATGCGATTCCAAAATCAAAACTTCTAATCATTAACCCCATCCTGCAAATCTGAGGCACAAACACGCAATGCTAACTTATGTCAGTTGCCAATCATAACTGAACCCCAGACATCCATCAGCCGACACAGATGGTGTCAATTTACCATGCAGTAAACCCATGTACTGGCTGGCCATACTGCATTAAAGCCACCAAGAGGAATTTTACAATAAAATCATGCTATGACCAGGAGACTGTAATTTTAAATCTACGGCCAAAGTCTTTACGGCTTAAACTTCCTACGATAAAGTGATAAAGCGAATTTCCGGTTGATCACAATAAGCACAAGAACCTCCGTCTCCGGCCTGTCGACATTCGGAATACAGGGAGACCACTCGGCCACTGGGTACCCATATGAGGTTCGCCAACGTTTTAATCTAGAAAACTAATTAAAACATAGTGGCGAGTGCTATAATGATTGTCTCTAAAGACAATTCAGGGTTCAGAATAAAGCGATTCAAATCGGCAATTTTTAAAACAATTATTCGTCCCCAATCACTTACCTCGCCAAAATTTCAATCATGAAAAACGGAATATGAAAATATGTGGCGAGTGCAATAATAAGCTCTTTTTGAGACTTATAAAGATAAGAATACAATTGACTAAAATGTGGCAATGTTACACAATACCTCAATCGCCCATCAACTTATCCTTAAGGCGAGTTTATCCCACTTACTACGAACCTCGAATCGTATCGATCCAATCGTCAAAATAAACTTTTTGAATGTAGGCTTGTCCACCTTCGAGGAGCAGTGGACGCCGTCAACGTAATTGACGGTCAAGGCTACTTACCAAACAACCTTAGCACAAGTTACAAGCGAACATCACGCTGTAGATCAACGTCTATCGATTTCCAAAAATAATTGATAGGCTAATCGAAAATTCGCTGCAATAAATCCAGTAAGGACGTCCATAGTCTAATGGTTGGCCTTCGGATAAGGAAAAATTGATTAAGGACGACTGACCTAAAGGAGCACAGGAAATCCCGACCGTGCGACTAACAACCACGTGTGCCAGTGGTCTAGGACCGCGACACTGATGCTCCCCAATGGTCCGCCACCGCTGCCTATGCCACCACGCCAAACGCTCGGTAAGCAATCGACTAAACCGGGCCGATTTACTGGCGGTTTATTTGAGCCTTGATTCGACGAGAACAGCGATAAAGTGGCACACAGGTACACCGCTACCACAATCCACCTAGAACAAACTAACGGGCTAGTATGAGAGCTGCTCTCATTTCTCCATTCCTGTTGCATTGTGAATCAAGGGTACTGCGCATCAAGCCAACCCATGAAATCACTGCCAGTTTCCCCGGTGTCAGACAAAACACCACAACACAAACCATGAAATCTCTACGATACTTGTTTGCAAACCAACTCGCAAAAACCAAACGTCAACTTTTACTTCCAATCCATAGCCTACACCATGATCAC